>OVAN01000655.1:0-53362 GCA_900406275.1 Anastatica hierochuntica
TGCGATCTTGGACGTTGATTTCGAGATGACCATTTTTGACACCAACAAATTGGCAACAATGCAAGCCTTATCTTGCGGATACATTGATAGAAGGAGCGAGTTATCTCGTGCTTCGCGACACTCCATCACCATAGACCACTTCAAAGTCAAGCTAATGTCTATAAACACGTGCTCTTGGGAGGCTTTCCCAAGAAAAGTCACTTTGTTAAATAAATAAAAGTTTCTCAATTTTTAGTTTTAAGATTTAACTATTCCAGTTTTTGATACATGTTTTATGATTATGGTTTGTAGGGAGACGAAAATGAACGGAAAAGATATTGAAGAGATTCCCGGAGAGATATCAAGCAACTATCTACCAAGTTTTGAAATGTTTGACAAATGTGCAAAAAAAGAAGGGAAAGGAGAGTATTTGGTAATATTTAAAAGAGCACACGTGTTTAATGAGTTTCTTCTTCTTTATCATCGTTCTTTCTCTCTCTTTAAAAACATTGCAACAAAAAAAATTCTCTCTCTTTTAAGAAAGAAAATGAGATTTTCAAGCATCATTTTCGAAAAATTTTAGTTGCATAATCTAAATATTTCTTTGAATCATTCTTTGCATTCCTCTTTTAAGCAACAATGGTTTGTTCTTGAACTCTCAAAATTTCAAGAAAAGTGAAAACTTTCTTTGAAAGTCAAAATCTTGATTTTGGAAATTCTAAGCTTGAATGATATTTTTTTATGGTTAGAATGGCTTAGAGGATGTTTGGGAATTATGATTCAAGACTTAGTTTAGATAAATTAGAGCTTAATTGAAATTTTTTGAAAATGAGTGTTCTTGAATGTTCTGGAGTATTGGTGGTCAACATTTCAAAAATTTGTGATTATTTGGTGATTTTAGTGGTCTTAATTGATAGTCTATGAATATATATATATATATATATATATATANATATATATATATGAAGTTCCCAACAAGAATTTTGCAATTTCGTTGAGTAAAAAAAAAGTTAAGGTCATTTTAGTGAGTTTGGATTGGTGACGAGATTGTTGAGCAAAATTTGAAAATTTGTTATTCTTTGAATATTTGATGTCTTTAGTCATTTTTCATGAGTATTATCTTCCATGATGCTTTGATAATGGTCTTGAGCACTAGAACCTTCTATGATTTAAGTTATTACATTTATAAAAAAAATTTGGAACTGACATTTATACTCTATCAAAAAAACCAACACTCATCAAGCGTCCTCTAGTGAGAGCTCCAATTCCTCCTCCATTGGAAATTGTGTGGGCTTGGCCTCACTCAGCTTCCGTAATGAGCCTTAGTGGGCTGGTCTTATTACAAACAAGAAGAAGAAAAAAGCATATGGGCTTAACAAGTCCATTAGTTTGTTTTGGTTGTTATAACAACCAAATAACAGAATTAGCTAAAGGAGAAAGAGACTAAGAGTATAAGGGAGAGCATATAAAAAGATGGTGTAATCGAGAGAAGAGTGAAAGATCATCTTCATCATCTTCTCTAAGTTTCTCTTCTTATCTCTTGTGCTAAATCCTCTTCTTCTTTTTTTGCTTCTTGAGGATCCTTCTTATAACCATCAATCTCTTTGTAATCACCGAGAGAATTAGTGGATTGAGAGCTAAAGTCTCTCACGAGATGTACCAAAAAGTTTCTAGGAACTCGTTAAACTTCATGTGTTCATAGCATAGAGAGATCGAAATTAAGATCATACTAAATATCAAATCAAAGCAATCATATGATCAAAGCTGTACAATTGGTATCAGAGCATATCATCCAGGTAATTTGATTGCAACAGTAAGGGATCTGAGACTTATCTTGATTTGCGAAGAGGTTACTATAGTCTAGGAAGAGATTTACAACATAGATCTGCATCTTGAGAATCCATAAGATTCGATAGTTTCTCCATCAACCTGTGTTCTCTCTTGAACTGGTATTGTGAAGATTGTTAAGAAGAATCTACATTGGTTCTTGTTTGTAATATGTGCTTAAGAACAAGAAACAGTTAACAATGGATCCAACACGGGGAAGTTTGATGGAAAAGGAGATTTTTGGTTTGTGGAAGTTTAAATTGTTGGTTCAGTTAGAGATTCAAGGTTTGTTGTCAGTTCTTCAAGAAGATGAGAGTTCTGAAACAGAAACTGGGAAACATGTTGAGGAGGATCCAGCCAAAGTTGATCAGAGGAAATCTGATAAGGATCTCAGGGTAAGAAGTTTGTTCAGCACATGCCTTAGTAATACCATCCTAAGGAAGATAATGCATGAGAAGACTGCACTTGATATGTGGAAAGCTCTAGAAAAAGACTATCAGACTAAGTCACTACCTAATAGGATCTACCTGAAGAAAAAATTTTCTTGTTACAAAATGGAGGAAGACAAATCTATAGAGGAAAATGTAGATGTTTTCCTCAAGCTGATTGATGATCTAGCCAGTATCAATGTTACTGTCTCTGATGAAGATCAGGCAATAAAGCTTCTCTCTTGACTTCCCATGTTGTATGAGCCTTTAATTCATACTTTACAATATGGAAGTGGTAAGGAAACCTTAACTGTCAGTGAAGTTATCACTGCAGCCTATTCTTAAGAAGCAGAACTGAGGCAGAAGGGACTCTTGGGCAAGGGAAAGACAATGTCAGAGGGTTTATATGTTGAGTCTCGTGGCAAATCTGAAAAGAGACAAGACAAAGGAGGTAACAAGAATGGTAATCAGTCAGGCAGGTCTAAGAGAAGAGGAAAGTCTAAGTCAAAACCAAAGTTCAATATAGCTAACAAGAGTGAATGCTTTATCTGTGGAAAGAATGGACACTGGAAGAAAGATTGTCCTGAAAAAAATAAAAAAGGCTCAAATTCAGCAAATACTGTTACAGAAGCTAAAGAGCCTATGGTTCTAACTGTGAGAACTCATAATACTAAGGATGAATGGGTGCTTGACTCAGGATGTACATTTCATATTACTCATGACAAGGAGCTACTATATGACTTTGAAGAATGTGGAGGTGGGAAGGTTCTCATGGAAAACAACACTCACAGTGATGTACATGGTATTGGGAAGATCAAAATCACTAATCCTGATGGATCGATTGTTATTCTGAAAGAGGTTAGGTATATGCCTCACATGTGCAGAAATCTTATATCATATGGTACGTTGGAGAAGTCAGGGTGTAGATATGAAGGTGGAGACTTCTTAGTGACATTTTATATAGGTGGTCATAAAGTGATCTCTGGGAAATACAGAAATGGTTTGTACTATCTTCTAGGAACAATTGATAAAGGAGAAGTTAATGCTGTAATAACCAGAGATAAAACAATGCTATGACACTCGAGGCTGGGTCACATGAGTTCAAAGAATATGCAACTCATGGTGAAGAATGGGTATCTCAAAGAGACAGATATTGGAGAGCTAGAATTTTGTGAGAATTGTGTTCTTGGTAAATCTCACAAACAAGCTTTTCCTACGGCAAAGCATACTACTAAAGGAATTTTGGAGTATATTCATTCAGACCTCTGGGGATCTCCTTCAAACACAAAGAGTCTTTGTGGATGTAGGTATTTTGTGAGCTTTATTGATGACTACTCGAAGAAGGTTTGGGTTTATTTTTTGAAATCAAAAGATGAAGCATTTCAGAGTTTCAAAGAATGGAAAGAACCTGTGGAGACACAAACAGGAAAGAAAGTGAAATGCCTAAGGACAGACAATGGGCTTAAGTTTTGTAACTCCCAGTTTGACAACTTTTGCAAAGAGTCAGGGATTAAAAGGCATAGGACTTGCACTTATACCCCTCAGCAGAATAGGGTAGTTGAGAGGATGAATAGGACTATTCAGGACAAGGTTAGGTGTATGTTAGTTGAAACAGGTTTGGGAAAGGAGTTTTGGACAGAAACTACTTCTACAGTTATATATTTGATAAACAGAACTCCAAATTCAACATTGGATTTCTAAGTACCAGAGGAAGTCTGGTCAGGATCAAAACCAGACTTAACATCACTCAGGAGGTTTGGATATATTGCCTATTTTCATGTAGTACAAGACAAGACAAGTCGTAGAGCAGTAAAAGGTATCTTTCTAGGATATCCTTTGGGGACAAAAGGGTACAGGGTTTGGATTCCTGAGGAAGGAAGATGTGTAATATCTAGGAATGTTGTGTTTCATGAAGACTTGGTATTCAAAGACACTAACTCATCTAATGAGAACAATAAGGTTTTTTCAGAATCTACTGAGGCTATGAGGAAGGGAAAGAAGAAGGTTTCTTTTAGTTCTGAACTTATTAAGGGTCCATTACAGTTGGGAGAATCCTCTGGTCAAGGTGGAGCGTCATCATCTGAAAGTAGTTCTGAAGAATCAGACCAAGAACTGAGTTCTGAAGTTGAAGAGGTTGGTGAGATTACATCAGGAGCAAGCTCCTTGGATGAATATCTTCAAGCTAGAGACAGAGAGAGGAGACAAAATGTCAGACCACCCTCAAGATATGAGGATGGAGACTTTGGGGCATATGCACTGTCTGTAGCAGATGATTTGGAAATAGAGGAACCTAAATCCTATGCAGAAGCCATGAGAAGCAGAGATAAAAGGAAATTGTCTAATGCAGCTGGAGATGAAATTGTTTCTTTGGAAAAGAATCACACTTGGGATCTGATTGACACATCGGACAAGCAGAAACTTTTTGGTTGTAAATGGATCTTTAAGATCAAACCAGGGATACCATGAGTAGAAGACATGAGATACAAGGCAAGGCTAGTGGCTAAAGGTTTTTCACAGAAGGAAGGTACTGACTACAATGAGATATTCTCTCCAGTAGTCAAACATGCATCCATAAGGATAACGTTTTCCATTGTGGTTAACAAAGACTATGAGTTGGAACAACTAGATGTAAAGAATGCTTTTCTTCATGGAAATTTGGAAGAAAGGATCCTAATGGAACAACCTGAAGGTTTCACTAAGAAAGGAAATGAAAACAAGGTGTGTCTTCTGAGGAAATCTTTATATGGTTTAAAACAGGCACCTAGACAATGGAATCTACGGTTTGATGGGTTTATCAAGAGCATCGGGTTCAAGAAGAACTCACAAGGTCCATGTGTCTATATGAGAGAAATACAGACAGACAGACAGAGAAATCTACTTATTGCTATATGTGGATGACATGCTTATAGCATCCGGAAACCTAAAGGTGATTAAGGAAGTAAAAGACAGCCTGAGTAAGGAGTTTGAAATGAAGGACTTGGGTAAAGCTTCATGGATCCTAGGTATGGACATTATCAGAGACAGGAAGAAAGGAACTTTAATACTTTCACAGGGAAAGTATCTTGAGAAAGTTCTAAAGACTTTTGGTATGTTTGAAGCAAAGGCAAGAACTACCCCTACATCATCTCAGTTCAAACTAAGAAGCTTGTCCAGTGAAGAACAAGTTGAGGAAGCCATGCACATGAAGGATATTCCCTATTCCAGTGCAGTGGGGTCATTGATGTATGTAATGGTTGGCTCAAGACCAGACTTAGGTTTGCAGTTGGTTTTGTGAGTAGGTTCATGTCTAACCCAAGCAGAGAGCATTGGTTGGCTGTAAAATGGGTTTCAAAGTACATTAAAGGTGCATTTAATCAGAATTTAGTATTCAAGAAAGATTCATTGTTCAACATTGAAGGTTTCTCAGATTCAGATTTTGCTACAGATTTGGATAGAAGGAGATCAGTTATAGGTTTTGTGTATAAAGTTGGTGGAAATACAGTTTCATGGAAGTTTTGTTTGCAATCTGTAGTTGCTCTTTCAACTATAGAAGCAAAGTATATGGCACTTGGAGAAGCAGCCAAGGAGGCCATTTGGCTAAAAGGGTTTTATTCAGATTTGGGTTTTGAGCAAGAAAGTGTTAAGCTACACTGTGATTCACAGCGTGCAATTTCATTAGCTAAAAACTTAGTTCATCACGAGAGGACTAAACACATAGATACTAAATTCCATTTCATCAGAGATTTGGTATCTAAGGGTGATCATGTTCTCTGCAAGATTCATACTAAGAGGAATCCTGCAGACTTCCTAACTAAAACCGTACATGGGAACAAGTTCCAGCTATGATGTGAACTATTGAATATTGAATGAAGGAGGAATGGCCACAGGTGACATCAGGCAAGTATTTGTTCAACCTCGCAAAAAAAAAGGAATATTTGTTGTTAGTACTTGCAGATAGAAAATTCTAAAGGGAATTCTG
The DNA here is from genome assembly GCA_900406275.1 of Anastatica hierochuntica. Lineage (NCBI taxonomy): Eukaryota > Viridiplantae > Streptophyta > Magnoliopsida > Brassicales > Brassicaceae > Anastatica > Anastatica hierochuntica. The sequence continues at coordinate 6,193 of OVAN01000655.1, forward strand.
ATGGAATTTTAAAGATGTTACCTGTTGAGCTAGGAATCGGAAGTCTTTGGATTGACAGGTTCCAAGTGGATCTGAGGCTGAAGAGGTTGATGTTCTTGTGACGCTTTTGAGTTTTGCTTCTCCTCCAGGGTTCGTCTAAGAGGTGGTCTAGATCTGATAACCAGATAAGAGTTTTTAGATTTCAGAGTGAAGGTAAAACAACAGAGATGGGTATAAGGAGGGAAAGGAGAAATCTTGAGACAGCTAGATTTCGCATAAAGATATCTCTGTGACTAGTAATGTTTCTACTCTAATCTATCAAGAGAAAGAGTGAGAGTAGTACCTGAGTTCATGGGATGAGTTGGTTTGAGCTTTTGTAAGAGATTTGAAGGGTTTTGAAACATGTAGAAGGATCAAAATCGCCATTGCCGTTATCTCTTTCATTATCGAAAATGAGAGATTAGGGTTGAAGGAAAGTGAAGTTTAGAGAGCCAAAGGTGGAGATTTGTATGGGCTTGGCCTCACTCATCTTTCGTAATGGACCTTAGTGGGCTGGTCTTATTACAAACAAGAAGAAGAGAGAAGCATATGGGCTTAACAAGTCCATTAGTTTGTTTTGATTGTTGTAACAACCAAATAACAGAATTAACTAAAGGAGAAAGAGACTAAGAGTATAAGGAATAACATATAAAAAGATGGTGTGATCGAGAGAAGAGTGAGAGATCATCTTCATCATCTTCCCTAAGTTTCTCTTTCTATCTCTTGTGCTAAATCCTCTCTTTCTTTGCTTCTTGAGGATCCTTCTTGTAACCATCAATCTCTTTGTAATCACCAAGATAATTAGTGGATTGAGAGCTAAAGTCTCTCACGAGATGTACTAGAAAGTTTATGGGAACTCGTTAAACTTCATGTGTTCATAGCATAGAAAGATCGAAATCAAGATCATACTAAAGATCAAATCAAAGCAATCATATGATCAAAGCTCTACAAAAATCAAAGACACCACTTGGAGTGAAGAAGAGAAAGATGAATGAAGATACTTTGAAAGAGTGGACATCGCGCCAACAAAGTTCATAGCAAAAGGGGCGTTACAAAGGTTGGGTCTTTACGAGGAAGTATGATATCTTCTAGAGAACATGTACCTTCATTGCTTGGTATATATGGATGAGTCAACATATATACATGAAGTGAAGTACTTTTTTGCCACAATGAAGCTCGTGTTTCATTCTCAAAGTGGATCTAGAGCTAGATGGGGATATCTCAACTTCAAGATACGGGACGAAGAGAATTCCATGAGAATCTATGAGGTTTGCAAGGCGTATAGCCTACGCTTAACAGATAAGGTTACTTTCCCATATTGGGGAGGGGTTGATGCATTTTGGGATATGATAGCCAATGGGCCCTTTACCATTGCGAATCCCAAGTCTTCTAAGATACGAAACTCGGTGATTAAATTTACGCAAAGGCTCTTGGCCAAAACTATCTTTGCTAGAACCGAAAATGGAGGAGCAATGAGGAATGAAGTGCTTCTTCTATTACGGGGACGTAAGGAAGACCTGATGGAGTGGAAAGAATATGTGGAAGAGGATGAATTCGGAAAGGATATACACATCACAATTCTCTTCCTAAAGCACATGGCGAGTTTCCAATGGAAATGGGTTAGGAAAACAAACCAACCACTCATCTACTTTGGAGGATTCTTAACCTCCTTATTCAAAAGAGCTCAAGTCCCATTAGGCGAGGAAATTTCGGAAAGGGATAACATGGGATTCTGAGATCTCATGTATCGGCGCTTCATCTGGGTAAATAAAGCTACAAAAGAGATCGAGTATCCTTTCAACCATTTCAAGATCAGAAAAAGATGTTTTTGGTTCTCTCTTGTGACGAACTAACAAACCTTGGTGCTTAGAAAAATTTCGTCTTTGTACACTCAGGAAAGGAGGATGAGAAGGAAAATTCAAAAGAAACAAAGATGGTTCGAGTACGTGGAGAGTCGTGTAGGGAAGGAGAAATTACTGGCGCAAATATGCCCCAATTCATTCCCAAAACCAAGCGTGAAAAGGAAATCTTCAAGGTTCTTCAAAAACAGAGAATGTTAATTGAGGAAAGAGTAAACCGAGACAATGAAGACTTGAAGACACAATTGGTTGAGATGCCTCGCCAAATCCAACGCGATGAAACGGGAAGTGGAGCAACGAAAGCGAGTGTAGCTCAAGCAAACACGCCTTTTGCCATTGAAGCACTCGCTTCCTTGGCGGCTTTAAGAAAAAAAACACGAAACAACCCCAACCTGAAGACTTACACGCGCACGAGGAAGAGAGGAGATCCCACAAAACCAAGCTTACCTTAGAAGAATAAGGTATAACATACTTACCATTGTTTATACCATTCATGTTTTCGATTTTCTGTGTGTTTTAAAAAGTTTCTCTCATGGCTTAGGATTCAGTCGGACGGTGAAATTTAAGTCTGAGGGAGGGGCATAGTACTAATGTCGTTTTCATTTTGATGTTTTCATTTTTAGCATCTGTAAGTCTTATATTGTTAATTTCTAAGTTTTTGAAAAAAACCAAAAAAAAATTTAAAAATTTTGAAAAGCCAAAAAATCTAAAAACATTATAAAACCAAAAAGACTTTCAATTTTTTTTTAAAAGAATTTCATATAGATTGCATCATTTGTATATACTTAGGTTGTTAGAAGCATATAGGATTGCATTCGCATAGGGAACAATGATAGAATTGCCTTGTAGATAGTTAAGTTTTGCTTAATGACCAATGTCCTCGCTAAAAGTACAATGTTGCATAGACCACTTTTTGTCTTTAGAAAATCCGTGATCGGAATTTATCACTCGTAGGTCTTTGTGAATGTTGAAGTAGATGGTCTCTTGAGTCAATTCCTATCTAAGTGGAAATTAATTGGATTTAAAATCTTGCTAATGGGCTTTGCTATACTTGACCATGGGAAAAGACTAACATTTGAGATATGTTTTAATAGATTTTACCACCCTCTCTTAGCTCAAATGGGTACTCTCACTTTTAGAGTAGTGACCAACCCTTAAAAACCCTTTAACCTTTTAAAAACCCCTTAAATTATTGAATGTGAGGCCTCTTTTGGAAAGTGCACACACGTGCAAAAACCTGAGTGAAATGAACTTGAATGACAAAGAGGATACTTCCTTATAGTTAACCTCATTTTAAGGTTAACTAGAGTCTTAGGAAGGAAAAAGCCTTAGTGGTTTTGGATTTGTTTGAGTCTTGGGAATGGTTAATGTAGATATTGACAAGTAAGTGTTCCTTAATGTAAATATGATCCTAGGTTGTGTGCATAAAAGAAAGAAAATGAAGGAGAAATCGAAAAAGATAAAGAAAAGAAGTGAAAGAAACAAACACTAGAAATTAGAAAAGATTAAGCTCTAGCCTTATAAATCAAAGAAAAGCTTAGAGAGTCACTTTTATTATGAAAAGGAAAGAAAGAATTCAAAGTGGATAGAGTAGTGGCTCTCAAAATCAAAAGAAGGTTAGTAACTAGGACGTAAGAATGTCTAAGAATCTCTAGTTGTCTACAAAAAGAAAAGAGTTTGTTATGATATATTAGTATTTTAGTGGTTTTTACTACGGTTTTTACTTGAGAATTATGGTTTTTAATATGTATTCGGATCTCTTTGGCGCGGATTTGTTTTTTTGTGTTTTTACAGGAATCGAACTTGGATGTGCAGAAAGATTGCATTTTGAATGGATTTCAAGCATCGAAGGAAGTATTCGTGAAGAGCTGAAATATCCAAACATTAAGACAAGGATCGATCAATCCTTGTCTCAAGATCGATCGATCCCTCTCCTGTTCTCGGACCGAATTTACGAAGAACCAAACCGAATGTATCGTGAACCAGATGTCATAACTAAAACCTAAACTCGTGTTTCCTGTATCGTTATGTTGTTTTCTGAGTTTTTGATAGAAAGAGAGAGATTTGTGACCTAAGGAAAAGAATCATCTTCCGTAATCTGAATCCGAGAAGAATTCTGAACCTTACTCTTTATCTTTGATCAATACAATGATGTCTCTCCTTCATTTGATTTGTGTTGTTTCTCTGATCATGAATGATTATTTTGCTTGTTGGGTTTAGGGTTCTCACATAGGAATTCATGAATTGTTAACATAGAATTATATGATTAGGGATATTATCAATTGGATCTTCATCTAGGATTGTTTGTAATGTATGAAATTAACATGATCACTTAGTTTCTGATCTTATGTTGTTTAACGCCTGGAAAGTGTTTGTTTAAATGGCTGAAAGAATCCTAAATGAGCAATTCATCTTAAGCCAATGGAAGTTGATGTTTAAGTGAATTGTGAACGTATCAAACTTGTTTAGAATGCATGATTAGAATCCGAGAGTCAACGTAAGTTAGTGTCGAGGTTTCTAATACATATGGAATTGATACTACAGAAGTATATCAGTTATATATTGTGTTTGAGTTCAAGATAGTTTAAAACATGTTCCCTAGTCAATAATTCGATTCAACAATGAAATGTTTCCTAGAGAATACCAAGTGTCCAAGTCTTCTTTGATTGATTTGCAACCCCGCTATTGCTTTCTTGCTTACTTTGCTTACTAAATTTCAATTTATTGCATCTCTTACAAGACATCTTTTTCGCTTTAGCCCGCTATTTGATCTGAAATTCTACGTGCTACCTTTGGTATATGTGGATTCAATCCCGAACCACTACATCGTACTTTTTGTGCGCTTACAGTGTTAGCTCGGGCGAAAACCTGAGCTATCATGTTAATGAACAAAAGTTTATGGTTTCTAGTGCTAGGATGGTAAACATGTTAAGGTTGTGTCTAAACTCTTAGGAAGCAATGGGTGGGAACAATTAGAGGAAGTAAATGCTTTGTATAGGTAAATTTTTCGGCTACCACCTTGCTTTTGCCTATTGTCTTGCACTACTTGTTGAGATAAACCAATAAAAATCATGTGAAACAACTCTCTTTCAAACACTTCTTTACACAAAAACCTTTTTAAAGAACCAAACCGAATGGATGAGAGGCATTGCCCATTAGTAAAGAAATCACGCCTAAGCTTAATTGAATGTAAAAAGGAATTGGCGATTGGATTGTTTATAGATGCCTATGTTAGATTCTAAGAGTTGGTTTTGTGATGATCATTGAGAAGTACATAGGCTCCTAAATGATTTTTGCACCATTATACTTGTCTTTAGGACATTGGGCATAGAGCATTTCTTCTCTATTTTTGGTTTTGAGTTCTCATTTTCAAACCTCACTTCCGGGTTTGGTCTTTGTTGTTTGCTTGAGGACAAGCAAAGGGCAAGTCCAGGGGAGTTGATTTGTATAGGTTTTTAATGCATCTAGTTTAGGAATTATTCCTTTTGCATACATCTTTTTGCATTTGTAGATACAACCTTTAGGTGAGCACTTTGAGAGTTTGGGATGGTCGATTTTGGAGGAGAAAATGGTGAAGAAACAAGGGGAATCAAGAGCTAAATGCATGGAGAAAAGGTAAGAGAAAAAGAGACTTCAAAAGAGCAAAGAGGAAAAAAAATCTGTCATACGCATGTGGCTATCGACCTGCAGGTTAATAGTGGCATGCACAGACGAGAAAATCACTTCTTTTCACCTATAAATACCCCCTAAACCTAATCTTATGTATCAAGCCCCATTTCTACATTTTTCTTAGACAAAGTTTAGATTTTTGGTGATTTTCCTCTTGATCTTTAATATCAAAAATCTTTCATTCTAAGTTTGTACTTTGGATCAAAAAGCCAACTCATCTATGATTATGATCTCTCTTTCTTTTTCTTTCTTCTCTTATATGATGTGTGAGTAGTCTCTTTGATGGACTTTTGGGTGTTGAGATCTCTTAGTAAGGATTACAAAATTGGTGTTAGGGAAGATTTATCTTAGATCTCCAAAGGATTTGGTGAGCTTAATGCTAGGTTTTAGAGTAGCTAACTAAGATATAGACTTGTATGCATTTCACGCCTGAGAGGTGTTCGATAAAATGTCTAGGAGAACCAAATACTTGCTATTTAAATTTAGCCAATGAGAATTGATTGCTAGGTTGATTAGTGACTATATGGGCTTGTACTCAATGATTCCTAATTGATTTATCATTTGCAAAAAGAGAGAGTTGAGTGAATGCGATCAATATGGAAATGGTCTATTGTCATGAAAGTGGATTAGGCTAGTAATGTCATTAGTCATGGATTTGTGCTTGCTAACTTGAACTAACACCTCTATTACCGTCTTGCTAAGTGAATCTATTACAACAACCCTTGGTCCATCATCTTATTTTATTGTTTATTTCAAATTTGCGTCTTTATGTTCATGCTTGCTTTCTTTATTTAAGTTTATTGCTTTCAATTTAGTTGTTTATTTTCTTGTTTTGCTTTCTATTATAGTATCTTAAGAAAACCAAAAACAAATCCAAGCTTTCTTATTTGCTTAGATTATACTTGAATGTGTATTCCCAATGCTTAAATCTATCTAGTAAGATAAATTTCTCCTTATGGTTCGACCCCTAGGTACTACAATAGCATATTCGTGCACTTGCGGATTGTGTGAATTTTAGGAAACGAGCTTAAATAAAATTTAAAGCTTTGTTGTGGTTTTTTGCATAAACAGTCGCCTGAAAATAAGTAAAAATGAAGTTTAAAAGGCTGGAGCTCATACTTTACATGATTTGGCCGAGTTTGGTCTCCTAAAAGCTAGGTTTAGCTCGTTTTGGTGTGAAACCGGGTTGTTTATGATTTTGACCGTTCCTGGGGTGTTTTTCTTGAGAATTGCCTTCTCCATATTCTATCTAATGGTGAATCTTCAATTTGACAGCTTGGCGGAGCTTGTTTTGGCATTGGCCAAGTTTTCTTTGGTTTATGGCTCAATCAGGGTCTCTGAGATGAAATGTGAGCGCCTCCAAAACCATTTGCGCAGTTTTTCATATTTTCTCACTTTTCCAGTATCTTCAGTGGTAAGACTTGGTTCAACTCCAAGATAAGAGTTTTGAATAAGCTGAATTCGTCGGTTTTGAGTCTCCATTGAGCCAAAGTCTTGTGATCATCTCTGCCAGCCAATGTCTCACGTTTTCCTAAGTTTATTTGATGAAAATTATCACGCGTGAAAATTGGTTTGGCTTATATTTCTCTTGAGATGCTCCAATTGCGTTCCTCGTCCATTCAGTCGCATTTTTGAGCCTTCGATTATGCTTGAAGAGCGGCTCTGCCTTGATTGAATCTTTTGTAACCTCAAAATACTTTTCATTCCGGTAACAATACAGTTTGGCTGTGATAAAAAATGATACTTTTCTTGCAATATCGTCTCCACAACCTCGTCTTTGAGTCTTATGGTCTTTAGGAGTGAATTGACATCTTAAAATACTCCTTACTTGGCGGATGCTTTGGCTCAGTTGCAAAAATTTTCTCGGGTTGAGAATCCTTGTAGCTCCACGTGTGTAATGTGTTTCTTGAACGTCCTAGCCTTGTAAATCATCATGATTTGATGCATTTCATGTGATTTGGTTGCTGGTTGTTGAAGAAAATGAGTTAATAATTGATCCGGCCAAGAAAATGTGAAAATGGACATTAGTCCTCGATTAGTCCTCGTCTAATCTCTGATTTTCTAGTTAGGCGCTAGCCCCAGCTTTGCGCTCGACTAGCGCCCAGAGAGTTTTAGAACATTGGTTTGGACATAAGGCAGTTTTGTACCTGAACATATACGTGGTCACAAATAGAGGGCGTGTGGAAAATAAAGCTTTTAATTAGAAACTAAGGAGTATAGCTTAAGAGACACTGATCAAACAGTGTAAGTTTCTTTCACTCATCAGAAAAGGAGTCATTTAGCTTCTTTAGGTTCAAACACTAAACCGAAACATGCATTTAAGTATTATCTTATTTTCAAGATTGTGCATTACCTTACCAGTTACCATATATCTGACGCTTTTTTGATACAACATTGGCTTCAGTTACTTTACTAATAGAGAATACAAAGAATGTAACAAAAACTTTCAACAAAACATGAAGTATTTACAAATAGTCCGACTCACGGGCCGACCCGCTAAACTGTTCAATAATAACGGGCGGGTGTGGGAATCTCGATTTGGACCGTCGATTGCAGCAAGCTAGTCCGCACAGAAAAAGGGGGCAATTGTACAAATAGAACAAAAAAAAAGATATTCGTTCTTATGGGATAAAACAAAAGTTAAATTGTCTCATTAGTATAAATGTTAATGAAAATCTCATTACACTCTTGAATACTTTCCATATTATTCAAAAATAATTAATATATGTTTCAAAATCGATAAATTAAAAACGTGAGTTTCTATTTTATATAAAAATAATTTATTTATATTTCTTTTTTTCGAAAGTTATTTATATTTCTTTACTATTTAAAAATAAAAATATCTCTATTCTATTTAAAACTCAAATTCATATGATTAAAAAGTAATTAATATATATTTGGAAAATAAATAAATTAAAAACAGAACATTCAATTCTATTTAAAAATAATTAATATATATTTTCTTATTATTTAAAATAAAAAATAATTAATATATATTTGAAAAATTAATAAATAAAAACTTGATTTTCAGTTCTATTTAAAAATAACATATATATTTCATTACTAAAATTAATTAATATATATATGGAAAATCAATAATTTAAAATGTGACTTTCAATTCTATTTAAAGATAATTAATATATATTTCATTACTATTTAAAAATCAAAACTATTTTTTGAATATTTCCATATATTGGATATATTCTTTCCTATTCTTAATTGAGTAAAAATATTCATGCTTAATCAAATATGGAAATAAAAAACACATATATATATATATATATATATATATATATATTCATGCTTAATCAGAATATTTACGAACTACACTTCCCATATTTCAGGAGATATGGTCGTGATTACCGGTAGAATAGAGTTTATATTTTGCATAAAAATAAGAGAAGAGATCCGACAGTTAATTCTGCTATAAGTAGACATTTGAGTATTTGTAGATTACTTATTTTCAAAATATTAGAATAACAGTGTACGGTGGAGAATTAATTCCCAAAGTTTGCAACTCGCTTTGAAATATGTAAATATAATATTCCTCAGATTTAGAATTCCACTGAAAATTAGATTATTTGTTCTAATATATATAAATAGCCTAACAAAACGTGGAATTCCGTTTCAACTTTGCCATTTTTGGCAGAACTTAAAATCTGCTTTTGGTAGAACAAAATTTGAAATACTTATTGAAAAAATTTAAACTTAAACAAAAATACAAGTATGTTGATATGAGTAGTTCTTACATCTCTGCTACTTTTTTACAATTTTTTTGGCTTCTAAAACTATTTTTTCATTAATTTTGATTAATGAAAGGGCAATAAAAAAAATGGCACAAATAAGGATTTATCCCATAAGGATAAACATCTCTTTTTTTGTTCCATTGTTGAAATTTTCCCAAAAAGATCAAAACCGCAAAGATTCGGGCTATTCGGGCGCGAGATAGCCTAACTTGACATCTCTAGCCATACCACACTACGTACAAAACTCCCTTAGGAAAAACGTCATATCATTTCATCTATGGGAAATCTTGTCACTTTCGTGTTGAGTTAGAGTACAACGGTTTATGGCTACCAAGTTAATGAACTTCAGCATCAATCCAAAAGCTGAGAAGTAGATGATTCTGATCAACGAACATGATTAGATATGTTTGAATGCCTACGAGAACATGAGGATTTACAAAGAACGGACAAAGGAATTCAATGACAAAAGGATCATTCCACGCTAGCAAAAATTTTTCTGCAAGAGATCAGGTACTCTTATTTAACTCACGTTTGAAGTTACTTACAGGAAAGCTCAAATCGCGTTGCTCGGGACTGTTTACAATTGCTTAAGTACGACCTTATGGAGTTGTTCTTCTTGAAGAAAATCGAAGAAGATTCACTATCAATGGCCAGAGATTGAAGCCATACTTCGCAAATATGCCACCCAAAGAAGTAATTCACATTCCTTTGATGGATCCACCCGTCGACTGATCGCACTACAGTCCTAACCGTGACTTTAAACAAATGCTAAGTGGGAGGCAGCCCACTAGGTAGTTTTTTTTCATTTATATAGATTTTTGGTGTTTTTTATTTTTGGTTTTGGTTTCTGAGTTTGATTTTGGACTTCGAATGGAGAAAACATAGATTTCTGAACAAATGGAAAAGGATCGACTTATACTTGTTCAAGGAGCTGTCGATCCCTGCCAAAATTTGATTCGTGCAGCTTTTAACAGAGAAAACAGGTTCGATTGATCCTTGTCTAGGGATCAGCCGATCCTTGTCACGAAAATGCATTATACCACGCGATAAACACCTATTTTCCTAGGTTTAATTTTCTCTCCCCACAAACACAAAAATCGCCACCCCTCGTGTTGGCTCAACTCTTCACGGATTGAAGTGATTTTTGGGCCTAAATTGATTAGCATTCATCCTGTTTAACCCTATTCGATCACATTCCGCTGAATTGATGGTATGTGCATGGAATTCTCTCTTGAAGTTCCGACATTTTTACGGCATTTTTTAGGAACATAGATATTATGTAGTTGATATTTTGTGTTTGTTTTAGATCGAATGGACGCTAATTTGTTTCCAAGTGTCGATTTTGTAGGAAATGGGGAAGAGAAAACTAGGCACTTAGGTGTAAGGACATGCACATCCATTTCAGCTTTAGCAGTTGTTCTTAAAAATGGATCCATTACATCACGCCAACCTTCCCGTGACTTAAGAATGGGACCACCATGATAGTTAGTTCTTAGCTGACATGTAGCATATCGAGTTCTTTATGACTCGAGCTGTCGACATTGAGTTTCTTGATGCACTAGGGATTCGACATGATGTTTATGATGTTTTCCAGAGGATGGGAATGGGAGGCTTGCTGGGGCTTTAAAAGCATGTATATCCATCCCTCTGTCGCAAGTACTTGCCATCTGCATGACTTGTTTTTCAGGATCCTGACAACGTTGTGGCGGACATGGCTACCTTTTCTTTTATTATGCAGTGAAAGTTTTATTCCATGTCTCTCCTGGACATTTGCCAGATCTTTGGTTTCACAAAGGGTCGTGCTATTAAGGTTACCACATTGTCGAGGTCCAATGAGTTCTGGGAGTACAATGTTGTTGGGCATTTCATATCTCGGAATGCCAAACAGTCCCACATTATCATCCCCGTTCTTAGACTTGCAGTCAAGATCATCAACTCACATATCTAAGCCAAGGCGTCCAGTCCTGCAGTGACCAACGATGAGTTGGTTTTGTTGTTCATTGGTGTCAGACACACTTGGGTTGAGGCACCACAAATCATCTACCCGACTGCTCGGGACCTGAACATGGGAGCCATTGTTGCAGAGAAGTTTGCTTAATTCAAGGTGCTTGCTCCAGAGAAGAGGCTCTTTGCTTCAAGAGCCATGATTACTCGCATCCTTCGCCATGTGCGTTTTTCAATTTCGCAGGTCACAAGAGAGTGGAGTTCAAGCTCCCCAAGTCAATGAAGGTTGTGTTTGATGACAAACCCCTCTATGCTTTCTTTGATGGGAAGCATCTTGCTGACAGTTGTATTTTGGCTTCACCATGGAAGGGGGTCATTGACAATTCCAAGCACTTCATCTACTATTTCCAGGATCATCAGCAGCGGTCTCTCTATATTGAGCTTCTATGTCCTAATTTGACCACCATTGTGGATACTCTTGTGCTGAGTTCATGCCTCCCACCTCCAATCTATGCCCATGTCTTCCTCTTTTAGGAAGGTCTCTACAGGGTCTTGTTTGATTCTGATTCAGCTGGACGCAGATGATACTGACTACAAGGAACACATGCCTCCATCTCTTGTACACATTGACCTTGAGATCGCGGAGCTGTTCCTGGACAATTTTATTGCATACGAGCTTGATCCACCACCACCACCTGCTGCTTGTAATGTAAATTTCAAAGCTTGGACCATGCAGAGGCCCCAGAGGACAAGTTCCCTCATTCTGACGATTGGTAGAGGGCTCGCCAAGATTGGACATTTACTTACATGCACTTCTCATCCTTCTGTTTTAGGGGATGTTGTTAGGAGTGAAAATGTTGCAGCTGATGCAGAGGATTCTGGCGATGTTGACTCTGATGGTGATGATAACGAGCAGGAGGAGACGCAGGAAGTTGGGCTATCTGCTAAGAGTCCGGAGGAGATTTAGGTTGATATTAACATAGAGACAGCCAGGAGGAGTGAGAGGTACACCAAATCGTGCGTGGATCGTGAGGCAGTTGAGGTTGCCATACGTCTAGATCCAGCTGATTCACACAATAGATTTTTCTTTTCTTTTTCTTTTCTTTTCATTTATATTTGGACCTATTTTATTTCATTTGCTACTTCAACCTTCTCTAGCATTTTTTCACACCGAGATGGTGTGAGATAAGTTTGGGGAAGGTTATTTATGTAAATTCTTTTATTTTCGTGTATTGTTTTGAGTCAGTTTTTTTTTTGTTTTTATTGAGTCAGATTTTATGGATGCTTGCATTTTATGATGATTTTTAGACTGCTGACTTTGTGCGCTGTACTTTTTTTTATTTATATTGACCATTTCACTTTAGCTGTTAGCGTAGGCAATCCAAAAAACCTCATGACCAGACTCCCCGTTGCAAAGCTTTGGAATGCAAGTTCTTACCTGGACTGTTTTAACTCTATTTATCGAAACTACTAATGAATTTAATTTCTTTGGATCATGGACTTGAAATCAAGATTTTGGAATGAATCATTCAAGATTACATCCCCTTTTTCTTCCTCTCTTTTTCGGTAATCCTAAATGACAAGACTCATTTATAGTCTGACACCACACCCTCACCCTATATCTTTTAAATCCTCATGCATTTTTTATCCTATTTGCACACATGTGCAAAAATAATGGAGAGTGTAGGGTAGACATGATCCTCTTAATTATTTAGGTAGGATTGAACTTTTAGGTGGTTTAGACACGGTCTTGAGTATCTAGTAGACGGTGTTGAGTGATTTAGAATCTTAAGATGATTACGGTAGCAATTTTCATGTTGTATAGGTGTTTTGCTGATCTAAAACGTTTAAGAAATGATGTTTTCCCCCGAGATTTTTGGGAAAAAAATAAAAATAGAAATAAAAATAAAATTTAAAAGAGGAAAATTCAATGTTTTATTTTACATCCGAGAAAGAAAATCATCACTTACTTTTATCTTATTATTTAATACGCCCTGAAGAATTGCATGTATTTTATTTGATGCATGAGTTAGTGGTTTCCGCTTAGGTAGTTAGAGAGCATGTTGATCAATATACCCTATGTCTCCTGCGATTTTGCATAATGTCTTGCACGCTGACGCATTTTTGAATCCCGAAACACCTTAACCCTACCACTAAAAGCCATATTATCACCTAGCTCGTTGTTCCTGGTGTAAAGTTCTATGGTGAAAAGACACATTTTTCTGAATGAATGTAGAGAGTTAATAACATGAATGCGAGACTTGTAACTTCAGAGTTTGGAGTATGGATGGGCTTGGGAGGTCATGATGGTTATCTTGGGGAGAATGTTTGATTGTCTCAGGTTTATGTTGTTAGCGAAACAAGTGTTAAGCAAGGTCGTCTGAGAGTGTAAAGGTCCATTAGTTTTCAAACTTCTTCTCCTTCTATTTAATCTTTGTTTTTCTTTACTTGAGGACAAGCAAAGATTCAAGTATGGGGATTTGATGTATTCACATTTTATGTTTTTTACTTGTGTTTTGTTCAACAAAAATGGAGTTTTTTTTCTTCTCTGTGTTTTACACAAGTTATAGGTTCAAATCAAGGAAAAGAATGCGATATGGCGGAATTTAGAACTTAAAGATCATTACGGACTAATGATGCGGAGAAGCTGGAACGTGAAGAGCAATTTTTGGACAGAATGACATGGATTGATCGATCCATGCTCCTTGGATTGATCAATCCAAGGCATGTCGCGATTTGGTTTTTCAAACCAAATCCTGAACCGAAGAAAACCCGTTGTTGGACCGAAATACTTGTAAAAATAAAACACACTCGTAAATTAGGTTTTAATATGTTGTTTTGAGATTGGAAGCAACTTTAGAGAGCTTTCATTATCGAGGGAGACGAATCAGACTTGTACTTTAGTTTCGGAGAAGATTTATGAACACTTATCGTATTTCAATAGCTTTTTTCGGTTACAAACTTTTTTTTTTCTTTTATTCATCTTGTGATTTTTTTATTGCTATGAGTGAGAAGTTTTCTTATTGGGGTTCTCATCAGGGGATTTCATGAATTGCTGATTTAGGATTGTTTGATTAGGGATTATCAATTAGATCTTCGTCTAGGATTGAACTTAATGCTGAATTTAGCTTGATAACCTAGTTTTTGTTCTTAGGATTTTAATACACTGAAAGTGTTCGATTAAATGCATAAATGAATCTTAGATGAGCAAAACATAGTGAACTAGCACAACGAAAGTAGGTTAGTTATAAATTTGTGATTTGAGTTCAAGAAAGTATTAAGTCATGTTCCCTAATTGATAATTCGAGTCAACAATAAAATGATTTCCCTGGGAATACCTTGTGTCTAGGGATTTCTTTGATTAATTTACACCCATCGATTTCACGTTTACCTACTTTGTTTGCTCATTCTCATATTGTCTTTGTGTGATCATTGATATTTGTCTATCGATCCTGCTTATACTACTGCAAGTACACATGTGCTCTTACAGTTAGGTATCAGGTGAAATCTGAGTCTATCAATGGTCAGTTAAATGCTAGCATCTACACAAATTTCAAGACCAATTTGCAATATGACAAATAGATGTAGAAATGATGTTGGAGGGTGGAAGGCAAAGAATCACACAAATTCATCAAACTAAATAAAAATCCTAGAACAACAACTGCATTAAGCATATGATTCCTATATTGTTGAATGTTCTCTGATTAAAGCTCTTAAATCTCAGGTAGCATATTCTTATAGATTAGAGGATGAATATTGGAGATTAAAGAGTAAGGTGTAGTGGTTGAATATCTCAGTTAGGTTATGTAATGTGGCCTATAAACTAGGGTCAAGAATTCTAGCTGAGAGACTAAAATTGTGGTTGCATAGTATTATATAAGAAAACAAGTACGCTTTTTTCCCTGGAAGGCTCATCACAGAAAATGTTTTAATTGCACATGAGCTAATACATAGACTAACAACTAGGGATAAAAGCAGAAATTTATGGCCCCTAAGCTAGATATAGCCAAGTCATTTTATAAAGTTGAGTGGAATTTCATAGAATACGTGATGAAATCACTTGGTTTTCCTAATATTTTATGTCGTTTGATTATGAAATGTGTTAACCTTGTTTTCTATTCTATTTAAGTTAATAGAAATCTGATAAAGAGAATTGATCCACAAAGAGGAATACACCAAGGTGATCTCATCTCTCTATATTTATATCTTATTTGTACAGAAGGACTCACCACTTTTTGGACTCAACTAAGTAGTAGGGTTGGACTTCAAGAATTAAGAGCAAGTCAAGGGAGTTCAAGAATTCTCACATGTTTTTCGCAGATGATTTCTTTATTTTTTGTCAAGCTTAAGAACATGAATGCAATAACTTCTTAAGAGCACTTAAGTTTTATGGAGAATTCTCCACCAAAGATGCCAGAGAGGCTTAAAGCTACACCACTATTAATAAAATAGAAGAATGTGGTATGTATCTTGGTTTAACTAAATCTACATGAAGGAACAGAAAAGCTATATTTTTTGTATAAAGAAAAAGTGAAATTCAAGCTCAATAGCTAGCATTCTAAGTTATTGTCTCCTGCGAGAAAATAAACATTGATTAAGGCAGTTGGGACGACAATTCCAACTTATCCTCTGTCATGTTTCTTTATTACCAAAAAGGATTTCAAATCAAATGTCACAGACTGGACGCAGGTTCTAGTTGTCAAACTATAAGGAAAAACAGAAAGTACCATGGTTGACTTAGAAGACTTTCAGAGGAGCATAAAAAGAACGAAGGCTAGACTTTAGGGATTTTGCTGACTTTCACCAGGTTTTAGTGGCCAAACAAATGGGGAGAATAATGAGAAAGCCTCATACATTGGTAGATAATGTATATCAATCAAAGTATTTTCTAAAGGTTCAATATTTAATGTGTTGGAGAAGGTTAAAGGCTTAGATGTGTTGCAACAAGGATTAATGTGGAATCTTTAAAATGGGAGGAAAGTAAGAGTGTGAAAAGATTAATGGCTCCTTTTCATCCTTTATAGACCAGCAAAACATGCACCAAGTATTAACCCTTCAGACATGACTATATCAAAACTAATGAATGAGAATGTTTTATGTTGGGAAGATGATAAGCTATATAGATTTTTGCATCTAGATGATATTTAAATAATCACAAAAATAAGGCCTTGTAGATGCCATCATGAAGATATAATAGAATGGATATATATTATGCATGCAGATTACTCAGTTAAATTTGGATATTCTGTCTGCAGAATGTCGATCAACAGGAGAACATGTCACCATATCCTCTCTATCAACAAATCTGTAAAAATGAATGTTCCACAAAAGATTAAATATTTTTGATGGAAAGTTATATATAATTCTATACATGTTAGTGTTTCACTCCATTAGAGGAGAATTCACATGAAACCAACTTGTAAAATATGTCTTGAGGAGGTATAATCTATCAATCATCTCTTGCTTCTTTGCTGAGTTACAAAAGAGGTTTGTTCATTATCCCCTCTACCTTTAGCAGGAACATAAGATCCATATAGTGAGTAGATAGATAATATTAGAAAGATTGTGAATGTTGTTCCTCATGACGGACAAAAGTTTCTACTTGTTCCCTTCATAGGGTGGAGAATTTGAAAGTCAAGAAACGATATAATATTCCAAGGAAAAAGATGGGTCATAGCGGATATGACAAAACAATCATTAATTGATATAAATTTGTGGATGCATGCTAACAAAAAGTCATAAGATATGATGCTGGAAGAGACTGATGAGGTAGAAAGAATAATCTTTGAACATGGATTAAGACCAAATTAGCAGTATAGATGTTTTATAGATGCTTCATGGGTTTCATAATCTCTGAAAGCAGGATTTGGTTGGTTTTAATGTGATATGGAGGAAAGGATAATATTGGAGGGATCCTCAGTTGTCGGCCCTATCACAACGCTTCAACAAGCAGAAGCTCTTGCCTTTTTTGAAGCAGTTTAGCAAGTCACCAGATGGGGCTATAAAGATGTTGCCTTCATTGGGGATAACAAAATCATATACACTTATATGCAGAAGGTCCAAGCCTATCCTCATCGAGATCATGCAATGATTCAAGGCTTTTTCACGTTCATTGGTGATATTAGGAGCGAAATGGAGTGCACACCAACTTTTCTCCTCAAAATATACTAGGAGAGACGTCAATTCTAGAGCTGACAGGATAGCAAAAGACGCAAGGATAGCAAATCAGGGTTATGTAGGTGGATATAACAGAGAGGTAGAAAGACTAAGCAAATCTTTATGTAATTAGTTACAAAGAAAAATAAATGGAAGTTGATGACAAAACCTTGTTAAACATCTTAAGAGACGATGGATGTAGAATTCGATATCAAACTAAATTGACTTTAATTATCAATGGTAAAGGTATTTATACATAATAAGATGAACTTTTGATAGACATAAAATCACTGTAATATAGGATATCAGGTTTTATCTTACTATTCTTAGATTTATCTCCAATACTTTCTCGCATGACAAATACGGAAGGCAAAACGCAAACACTGCAATTGCAAAGCGAAACACGTATGTGATGGACATCATGTATACAAACTCCTTGGGGATAGAAACAATAGTCATGAAAACAAAGATGAAACTTCACTTATCTTTTCATAAGGGAAATAATAACATCACGTGGATGTAACTACAACTCCAAAAATAATTGTCTTTGACTCAGACAGTTCATTAATTGGACTCAACCGATCTAAAAACATAAGTACTCAACTGGAACTCCCCCTCAATAACAAAATTATAACCAAACTCCCGTGCAATAAAACAAGCTAAACAAAAATAAAAAAAATATTATGAGAACATTGAATCCTTAACTCATTAGTTTTAAAAGATCTATCAGTAATAGTAATATGTGTCCTAATACCAAAACTATTGATAAATAATAAATCTTAAAAACTAAAAAAAAAAAAAAAGAAAAACACGTGAAAAGAAATAAAATTAAAAAATCCATTAAGTTTTGACAAACAAGATCATGTGGATGCACATCCACAATTTCTTTGCTTCACGTCATCATCATCATTGCCTTCTTCATCGAGCTTGTCTTCACTAATAATCAAAAACCTCATCTTTGTTTAAAGGTAAGATCGTAAGATTTCTAAAGCTAATTTTGATTCACCAGAATCGAGTGCTCTAATACTATGTATAATTAGATGTCGAACTGCCTTGACTTTATTGATCAATGGTAAAGGTATTTATACATAATAGGATTAACTCTTGATGGATATGAAATGTCTAGAATATAGAAAAGATAAATATTATTTCTAGGAGAATTAAGATATCGAGTTATTATAATACTACTCTTGGGTTTATCTCCAATATATTGAAGATTAACTCATTATTTTTTATTATTCTAGAGATTTCATGTCTATCAAAAGTTGGTCTTATTATGTATATATTATCTTTATCATTGATAATTAAAATCAAGTTAGATCAATACACGACTCTACATGGTCTCGGAGAAGTATTCTGAGTCTTGAATAAAAATCTTTTCTTGAAAAATTCGTGTAAAACGAAAATTCAAAAAAAAACATTTGTGCGAAATAAAAATCGTTTATGTTCAAATTTGTGTGAAACTAAAGTCAATCGTATCTTTACCAAATCTGCGAAAAAGTAGTTTTCTTTAAAAATTGTTTCATGCAAAGTTCTTGTGCAGTGGATTCCGTTGCAGAATCCGGTTTGTGCAAAATATGTGTAAGATACAAAACCAAGAAGATGAAGAGATGAACCTGGTAGGTCATCTAGTTACAATAGAGTGTGATGAAGATTTTTTTTCCAATTAGGGAGTTTGATTGACCCTGGTAGAGCAATCAAGTTGTGATCCAAGTAGGACACGTTAATACCAAAGTAGGGCATGATGAAATTTCGTTCTCCGGTGAAGATAAATAAAAAGAGTGTTGATCCAAGTATAACAACAAAAACAAAAAACAAAAGAAGATCCCAAGTTGGGATGCGAAGATGAATATATAATCAAACCCAAAGAAAATGATTTGGTCGTCTAGTGTCTCCGGACGTAGTAAAAATATTTACCGCAACAAAGTTTTAAGCGGTTCAAGAATCTCATCGAAGATTTTTTTAATAATATTATTATCCAAGATGGATGTTTTGTTACCTACACATTCCAACTTGAGGAAGAGTATTGAGGTTACAAAACCTTCTAGGGATATTCCTAAAAACAATATGATAAATATGAAATAAAATTAGGATATCGGGTTATGATCTTAGTATTTTTGGATTTATCTCCAATAGATATCAGAGCAGACGACTCTTGTGGAATAAAATTTAAATTCTCGTTTTTGTAGTCTTGTAATTAAAAGAAAAGATCATGGAAACTTCTCTTAAAGGAGAAAACGAAGAAGGCAATGATGAAGATGATGATGAAAAATTTTGTTATCATGCAAAAACGTGCGAAAATTTTTTTTGAAAATCATGTTTATCAAAATCGGTGCGAACTAATTTCGTGCAAAATCCGAGAGATGTTGATTTCGTGCAAAATCCAAATGAGATTGATTCTGTGCAAAATTGGATAACATCAGTTTTGTGCGAAACTCTGGATATAATAGTTGACCAATTTCATTACTGTTTATGATTCAAAAGTTTTTTAAAAAAAGATAAATATTATTTCTAAGGGAATTAGGATATCAAGTTATTATTTTACTATTCTTGGATTTATCACCAATACTTAACAGTTTTGAATGTTTGATATCAGGGAATTAGGAAAAATGGCTTCATAAAGCTTGACATAAAAGTTACTTAGCTTAAAAAAAACCAATGTTAGTTTTGTCTTATAAGTAATTAGCAAATCATTTTAAAAATAATATACTATTTGAGATAAAAGAAGAATTGGAGTTTTTTCTTCACAATTACATTTCACTTTACTCTCTTTTTTTTCTCTAACCTCTCTCTTCACTTGCTGAAAAAAGTATATTTGAGTTTTAGTCGTTCGAAGGTTTGGTTTCGACCGCCGTCGTGCCTTGTAAATCTTATCCATGTTTTGTTGTAAAATTTCTTTTGTAGTTTAGTCTCGTTTATCTCTGTTTTATGCTATTTAATATCTAGTTAATTTGGTTTTGGTTTCAGGTAAATCCGTTTTGTTTTTGCTTCTTCTCGCTAGTTTGTGTCTTTCGAATCGGTTTTTCTTTTTTTGTCCTTCTGATTCATCACCTCTCATGTCTTTCTTGTTAACCTCGTTTAAGTTTCATGATTTAAATCAAAGTTGTTACGTGACTAAAATCGAAACAAGAATCATACATGGAAGGGGACCACAAGTATTTGGTCATGGAAGAAGATTGATTTGAGCTTTAAAATTTATAAACAGTTATGCAGGAAGATAGCCCAAGATATTGATGGAATGTCGGGCGACGTTTGTGATTATGACGGAGGTAAAGTCATTGATATATGCCTATGATAGGAACGGTGGTGGCTAAAGACGATAACGTTTTAGAAAAGACATGTGGATGTGAAACTGAAGACTCTCGAATAGGATGAGAAAAAGTCGCATGGACGATAGAAATCCATGTGGTGCAATCTATGTTTTTTTCAATGTATTACTAGTTTGTTGGTCCGCATAAGATGCGAGCATTAAAATTTTATAAATAATTATAGTTTTGATAATTCGGTAATATAAAAGATTTCAATTGATAAATTATATTGTGCCTTTTAAGTCTCTAAAAATTAGACACCTCATCAATAAAAAAATATAATGAAAAGTTAAAAAAAATTTTAATATTCCATATTAGTTAAATTTTATATATCAACCTTTTAAGTATTTTTTTCATTTGTTTTATAATCCTAAATCTTTAACATTCTCAAATCAATGACATAATTCTTTTATTAGCGTATTTCTCTTTCTCTTATCTTCTCTCTCTCTCTCTCTCTTTTTCCTAACATTTTATATTCTCAATGAAATCTTGCTATGAATAAGAAGAGATAGTGCATGAAAATTTAGTTTGAAAAAATTAGTTAAGTAAGCAAAAGTTAGCACTCTATCTCTAAAGGAAACCAATCAATATGACTATAACTTTTAATCTTAAAAAAATTACGAAAAAATAAAGAAAATATTGTGGAAAGATAAGAAGAATATTTTATTTGACTAAAGTTTACAATTCGAAAATGTTAAATTTAAATTTCCTCGGTTACTACATTTATTAATATAAATAAATTTATTATATGATTTGATATTTTTCATAAACAACATAATCTTAATTTTTAATTAGAAACGGCATGAGCCCTGATTTAGAACAAAAAAGTAAAAGTTTATAATGTATCATATTAAAACAGATCACATGTACATGACATGAATATAAATGAAATATAAAACATAAATCATTTACTTTCTCTAATATGCATTATATATTATCACAATATTTTCAATATTATTGTTCAAACAATTAACTACATAAATGTGTTAGATTTGAAAAATCTACTGAATTAGGTTTATGTTAGGAAATGTATTGCTAAAGTTCTCATTTTATATTTCTAAAATTAATTATTTTTCAATAAATTGCTAGCTAACTTTCGTATTGTCAGGATATGACATATATAATAGAAATGTTACAGAGATTTTGCGAGAATATTCTATACTTGTTATAAGGTTTTTAACTCTTATCAATGTAGTTAGCATTTTAATAATAGTTTTGGTATTGTGAACTAAGTATATGTCGTACAGTACTACAAATTACGTAAATACATTAAATTAATAAAAGATATAAAAAAATATTGTTGTAAACAATTCTTAATTAATAAACATATCAAAATTAGTAAAAGATAAAAATAAAATAAAAAGTCCATGCAACGTAGTGCAAGTAAATTACTTTGTATTTCCAAATCCATCAAATATATCACTCTTTGAGCTAATATAAATGGTCTTTGCAGACTAAAAGAAAAAGGTGTTTTTTCTTCAAGTAGTCCTTTTAACTAATGGTCAACTAATTTTATGGAGAAAGTCAGAAAGATATGAAATGCCAACAGAAGTTTGATGCAATAAACAATGTTCAATCACCAACCGTATCTGACTTTAAGGAAGCAACAACATTACAATCTTAATGTTGAGAAATCCATATCTTATTAACTTTGCTCCCAAGTCACTTTTCCTCACACAAGTATAAACACCAACCAAGATAGCGCTTTTTCTATTACAGCTAAACTTAGTCCTCCCTTATTTTAACCATGCCCACAAAACTTGTTTTAACCACCCTCATATTCCTTTTCTTCATAATTCTTGCTCTCTATAAAACCCTATCGCCTTCCTCTCTCTACTTGATTGCTACAACTATCATAACAAATTCCCAACTAGGAACATTTCCAATACATTCAACATTCTTTGGACATATACACAACGACCATCACCACAATTATCCTCACCACCACCACCTCCATCATACTCCACTAAAGTGTTGCGAAAAATGGACCTCAAGGCTTACACGCTTGCACAAAGCTTCTCTTGTTTTGACTGTTGATTTGCACGGTTGTGGTAATTTCAGCAGTGTTCAAAGTGCCATTGATATTGTTCCTGATTTTTACCCTTTCAAGACTCTCATTATCGTCAATTCGGGTATTTATAGGTTGTTTTCTTCAGCTTCACCCTCTTGTTATTTTACTTCTTTCTCTATTAGTAATTCCATAGTGCAATATTAAGTACTTTTAGTAATGTTTGGTTAAGCAAACAGGGAAAAAGTTACAGTTAATGAGAACAAGACAAACATTGTATTGCAAGGAAAAGGATATCAAAATACATCCATTGAATGGAACGACACAGCAAAATCTACAGGAGACACTGCCCATAGCTTCTCCTTTGCTGTGTTCGCAACTAACTTCACAGCTTATAACATCAGTTTCAAGGTAAAAGAGTCAAAATTATACTACAAACATATACATTATGTAATTTGAGTTCTCATATGGGTAATTGTTTTGAGTGGAGAAAAGAATAACGCACCAGAACCAGATCCCGGTGAAGATGATGCACAAGCTGTAGCTTTAAGGGGTGAAGGCGACCAATGTGCTTTTTATGGATGCGGATTTTACGGTGCTCAAGACACCCTTCTAGATAATAAAGGAAGACATTTCTTTAAAGATTGTTTCATTCAAGGGTCTATAGATTTCATATTTGGCAATGGAAGATCTCTCTATCAGGTTAAAGCTAAAACACTTACATAAGCATCCCAAAAACATGACCATAACATCAAGAAATGGATGCAGGACTGTACAATTAATTCGATAGCGAAAGAGAATACATTAGGGATCAGCGGATCTATCACAGCTCATGCAAGGCAATCAGAAAATGAACAAACAGGATTCTCTTTTGTGAATTGCAAGATAGATGGAACCGGAAAAGTGTGGCTAGGACGAGCTTGGGGAGCCTATGCTACCGTCGTGTTCTCAAACACATACATGTCTGGAATCATCACTCCACAGGGATGGAATAATTGGGGTGATTCCAATAGAGAAAGGTAAATTGATTACAAACCCATTAAACTAAGTACATAATGATAATATTAATTTATATCTTAGATGAGTATTATTTTTCAGAACGGTGACTTTTGGAGAGCATAGATGTTATGGATCAGGAGCAGATTATAAAGAGAGGGTTTCCTATGGAAAGCAACTCACTGATTCCCAAGTATCTTCTTTTATAAATATATCTTTTATAGATGGTGACCAATGGATTCATCTATATTGACAAACTCTCCAGTGTTTACAAATGGAGACAACTGACGTATATATACAAGGATCATCATGCATTGATATATATATATATATAGGACATATAAATTCAAGTATTGTTTATGTCTATGTAAGGGGTCCATTCACTTATAATCTGCAAATAAGATCACTTTGATGATGATTATAACTCGTTGTTTTTGTTATGGTTATTTCTTTAATGAGTTTTAGTTTTTTTTAAGCATGTTAGTTTGCAAATACAAAATCATTAAATTAAAATTTTTTAAGCATGTTAGTTTGCAAATACAAAATCATTAAATTAAAATATGATTAAATATATTTTATTGGGCCACGGCCCACCACGCCCCTCGTTGTATTTAGCATTTAGGTTAAGTTAACGTGTGATTACTTTGTATATAAAACATTGTATTTAGGTCGAATTGAATCAAAAAATCCTTATACGAAACTAGGTTTCTTTGACATGATATCAAAGTTTAACCTTATACTAGGTTGAAGCCAATGATTCGACCTATTTCCGCATCAAATATGTTCGCTAAAAACAAAACCAAAATTTTCATTCCTTTTTTTACGTATGTTTGCTTGGATCTATTGTACCTAGTAATCTACCTTCTTCTACGATGCAAACTCCAGCCACACATGTTGAAAGAGAGCTGTCGGGCATCACAGGCAGTGGCACTCGTATTGAAATAAGGCGTACTATATCGTTGTATGATCTTACCTCTGGTGACAATATGAGAACAGTTATCTCTAATCCTTTACTTTTCAGTTCCAACTATGATGAATGGTGTGCGAATTTGCAATTAGTTTTGAAGGCGAGAAATAAGTTTGGCTTTGAAGACGAATATATTCCTCAACCGCCTGTGGATTATGTTGATTACGAAGACTAGTGCGAAAATAACGCATTTGTTGTTTCTTGGATAAAATTGACAATTGAAGAAAATATGTGCTCGTCGTTTGCTCACTGTCATAAAGCACATGGCTTATGGAAAAAATTTTTTAAAAAAAACGATTTACTGTTAAGAACGGGCAAAGAGTTCAGAGATTGAAGGTTGAACTCGTCAACAAGGTTCTGCTAACGAAGACTACTATGGTTGTCTTACGAAGTTGTGGACATCTTTAGCTGATTATCAACACCTAAAACACTAGAAGACATAGCACGAGAACGCGAAGAAGACAAAATTCATCAGTTCCTTATGGGACTTGATGAATCTGTGTATGCTACGGTCAAATCTTCTCTGCTTTCGCGAACTTCATTGCCATCTCATGACGAAGCGTACAATATCATCACTCAAGATGAATAATCCAGAGCCTTGAGCCATATGACTGAAGAGAGAACAAGTGGTGTTAGTTTTGCAGTCAAGACTTATTCAAATGGTCGTGGAGCTGGTAATACAAGAGGAGCAAATGTATCGTGCATTCTCTATGGAAAGTGCGGACACCTAGCTGAAAATTGTTTTTGGAAAATTGGTTATCCTCCTTTGTGGGGAGAGAATACCAAATTGAAAAACAACTCGGGTTCGCGTGATACAAACTCTGGCACCACACCTTCCTTTGTTTCTGCAAGTGGTCGAGGTAAGCAGATGGAGACAGCACGTGTGAATAATGTTCAAGCTTTTGCTGGTCGGGGATCTTTACCTATTCATCATGATGGTTCAACCATTAGCGACTCGGAAATAGTAGGATTTAGCGACTTCAGGAAATGACAGTGGATGACGTTGGTTTCATTACTTAACTAGCGCAAACCAGCTTCCGGTGATAGCCTCTCTTTGAGTCATGGGTTATTGATTCCAGGGCTACCAATCATATGACAGGTAGTATCAATTTCCTCTATGAAATTAGTACTATGCCTGCGATGTTGATAAAGCTTCCTAATGGAAGATATACTACTACTACACAACAAGGCAAAGTTCGGTTAGGTTCAACTATCAGTTTGCAGAATGTGTATTTCGTGGATGGATTAAAGTGTTATCTTTTTTCATTTCTCAGTTATAAGAGATTGAGAATGTATCTTTCAGATTTCTAATCAGGTTTGTGTTGTTTAGGATCGTATCACTCGGACGCTGATTGGGGCGGATGAAGAGAATCATGAACTGTATTTCTTTAGAGGCATGGATGCAGCTTTTGTGATTAAGAATTCAAGTTCATTTGATGTTTGATGTGTGGCATTGTCGTTTGAATCGTCCCTCATCTAAAGCTCTTAAGATGTTAGATATTTCAAATTCTAGTGGTAATAGTAGTTTAGATCCTCAAGTGTGTGATGTATGTATTCGCGCTAAGCAGAGAAGATTCAAGTATTAATAAAACGACTAAGATTTTTGAGTTAGTACATTGTGATCTCTGGGGACCATATCAAACGACTGCTTTGTGTGGATTACATTATTTTCTTACGATACTTGATGATTACTCGAGAGCTCTTTGGATCTATCTTCTGCCTTCTAAAACCGCATCACCAAAATAGTTGAAAATTTTGTAGCGCTTGTTGAAAGACAGTTTGAAAGTTAAGTTAAAACCATTAGCAGTGATAATGGTTTGTAATTCATATGGTTAGATGAATAATTTTTGCCAAAAAGGAATTCATTATTAAACTTCGCACTGGGAACTCCACATCAAAATGGAATAGTAGAACGAAAGCATCGACATATACTAAGTGTTGCTTGTGCTCTTAGATTTCAGGTCAATCTCCCAATTGAGTTTTGGGGCTATTGTGTACTAATGCAGGTTATTGATTAACCGGACTCCTTCCGTTTTTTAGTTGGTAAGACACCATTCGAGATGTTGTATGCTCGTCCACCACCTATGAATCACTTGCGAATTTTTGGTTGTCTTTGTTACGAACATAATCAAAGACATGACGGTGAAAAGTTTGCAAGTTGTGGCACACGATCTTTATTCATTGGCTATCCATACGAGAAGAAGGGATGGCGTGTTTACAGTCTTGATACGGGAAGAATTACAGTCTCATGAAATGTGATTTTTTCTGAAAATGAGTTTCCTTACTCAATTCCCATATCCGCTCAATCCAGCTCATCCTCGCCATCTTGTATGCCATCACTTGTTGATAAAGATGAGTTTGTATTGGATAAGTTGGTCGATGACTCTTTGGCTCCCTCGAGAAACATACCTGCACCTTTGGTCAGTTCTAAACTCGTCACTAACTCCTCTGTTTCATAATGCAGAACACTTCAACCATTGACTCAACATATTTAGATGATAGTCTTTGTTTTGTTAACCTTTGTAGTAAAGATATATAAATTTGTTTTCAAAATAACATATACAAGTCGAGAACATTGTAGCATGATGGTTGAATCTCCACAGCCAATCTCCATAGTACCAGGGTTGGATCCTCCTCAACCACAGAGTGGAGGGAATGTGTGGGGCTAAATATTATATCAGACCATCCCGTTGTACTCCGTTTGTTGAAAAAAAAAAGTAACATACACAAACAATGGTTTACAGTATATGGAGTCTTTTATCTTACACTAGCATCACAAGAAGAGCTTGATAAATTTACAAACGAGCTAAAATGGCATACCATTAGGAAGAAATATACTTGAAACAAAAAAGTCGGATTCAATGGTTGCGAGAAGGTGACAATAATTCTAAGTTTTTTCATGTTGTCACCAAACAAGAACGAGCGAAAAAAATCAGATTATGAGTCTTTAGGATCATGCTGGGAATTAGATATAGAATTATAAAGATATCGAGTAGGTGATGTCAAATTACTTTAACGGTCTTCTTACATCAATTAGTCCTTGACATTTCGACGCGGTGTCAAACGCAATCAATCTAGTTATCAATGATGAGATGAATAGGTCCCTACCACATAGATTGAATGATAAGGAATGGACTAACAAACTAGTTACAATAAAATTTGTGTTTCACTCGCTACAATAGAAACACAACCATAGTGTAGGGTCCTTGTGGCTACATTTTCTATTTTACTAGGTGGTGCTCGCGAATTCGCGGGTGTAAGTAGGATGGACAAAATATTTGAATCCGAAGAATCTAAGCAATTCGATCCAAAAATGATTCGGAATCTAAACCGAAATCGATAAAATATGCAAAACTTCAACAAACGAAAAACCAAAACCGATCTCGGCACAATTCGAAATATTTCGAGTATCGAAAAATACCTAACTTATAGTTATCTACTTAAATATATTAGTTATTTTAGTTATAGTATCCAAAATATTTAAAATATCCAAAATATATGGATTATCCAAAAATTTGGATTGCTGAGATATTTTAGATATATTTTCATTTTTTCTACATAATTTAAATGGGTATCATACCTGCAAAGATAAGAATCGAATAGAACTTAAACATCTAGCCCCGAAAACTCGTAACCCGAATAACCCGACTGAACTCGAACGGATACTTGAACGCTCGTTCGAACATTCATCCTTAGATAAAAGTATTATATGAAGGATTTAACTATAATGTGATATTTTTATATTTACTAATCACAGTAAAATATATAATATTTATTTTATATTTTCATTTATAATAATTGAAATGTGATTTCATTGTTATATATTTTCTAATATATTAAATTAAAAATAAAAATTGTTCAGCTGCTTGGTTATCAATTACTTAATAACTAAGACGTTTTCTAAATGAAAAACCATTGTAAGGTTTTCCATCAAATATACAAATTATTTTTAAAATGTTGAATGTAAAGATTTGTTATTTTACTCAGTTTCTTCTCAAATTATTTATACTTTACTTATCTTGTAAATCAAGTTAAAAACTCGATTTTGTACATCAAACATTTAATACACAAGCTATAAATCGATATTAACATGAAAAAATATCAAAATTTCGATAAAAATATCTATAATTTAATGTAGAGCATGTAAAATTTAGTTCTGTATAAATATGGTGATATATATGTTTTCGAGTACTATTTTACTTTCCATTTAAGAATCAATATGAATTAATGTATACCTAAAACAAATTGTATACGATATATAATGGATATAGAAAAAAAGTCGATATGAATTAATTTATTTATAGCTTTTAATATAAAAAATTTTATTAATTTTAAACAAGGAATAATTTTTCTATTATATATATATATATATATATATATTAATTTTCTATAAATTTTTTGATCATTGTAAATGGAAAATTCCATGATTCTATTCATTTGTAATACTAAATATTAATATTTTATGATCTATAATTTTAAAACTGATATAAGATGACTTTGATTCAAAATATTTTATAATTCGAAGTATATACTATATATATATATATATATTCTTTAAAAAAAAAAAATATAAGACGGTATAATATGATCATGCATCTACCTAATTAATTTATCCAATCATCTTAACTAACATTATTTTATAAATAGGCTATAGTTAAGTGAAATAATTAACATCATTCTCTTGTGAATTGACTCAAAAAACATATTAAGGGGACCGTTGCATGTCGACAAGACCGTTGCATGTATTTTATGACCATGAAATAAATTATATTAAAATTAAAATTATGAATAACAAATAATATATGTATAACAAAGACCATGTGGTAAAATTATAACACAATTTATGTTTGAACGATTTTAATAACCTAATAAATATATAACTCGTCGCTCAAATCTTATTCATATATAACTTTAGTGTATAACAGAAGATTAAATTTTATCATGTGCATGCAAGTAAGCATATTAACATGCATGCAACATTATATTGTTTTGTTAGAAAGAATTATATATAAAATATAGACATTTAAATATACTTTTTGATCTGCTAAAATAGCTTCGAGAGTTTCACCATATGAAGAACATTGACGCCAAACACGAAATAATTTCACGTTTATGCTCCAATTACTACGTAGAAATGGTTTCAGATCATTCATTAAATTATTTTTTAGTAACGATATCGGGTGATTTTTTTAACTTGGTAGAGGATAAGTTCGATTTTACGTTTTTCATATGTTACAACCACCCATATTTATACATTTCAATAATCTTGAAAGCAAGACATTTTAATAATTATTTCCAAAGCTATCCTAATGATTAATTGTCTTTTTACATATTTGTTAATCGGATTTATAGGAAATGTCCTTAAACGTTTAAAGTTGAATGCCTTGTAATTATGAGTTAATGGGCAATGATTTTTTCCTCTTCAAGTTAATAAATTCTTACTTAAAAAAGAAAAATTATTTGGCAATGATAATAAATCTGTTAAAGTTAATGGAGACAATGATTTTTTTCCTATTGAAGTTAATAAATTCGTACATAAAGAAGAAAAGTTAACAAGACAATTTATAATTTCGTATTTATAGAAGGAAAATTATTTACTTTCTTAAAAATATATAACGTTATACACTAATATACTTTTGTGATTTTATTAAAAATGTATGTTTATACTATGTAAGTGTATGTTTAAAATATGTGAGAATATAATAATATCGAATAAAATGGTATATGTGATTTAAATTAAAAATAATACTTAAACTCACATATCTATAATGTACATAACAATTTTCAAATTTATAATGTATATATTTTTCAAATATATGATAATTTAAAGATGGTGATCAAATTTATATATTTTTCATCTTAAAATTTGATAATTCAAAGTCGGTGCTCAAATTTATATATTTTTATTTCATGATAATCTAATTCCTACAGTTATTAAAATGTGATAATTTAGACCTATATATTATATGATAATCTAATAAAACAAAAAAAATTTAAATTTAAAATTTTACATAACAATTTCCGAATCATAATGTAGATTTTTTAACTTAGAAAATATATATTTTTTAGGTAAATTTTAAATATATATTTGATTGTATAATTTAAATGTATATTATATGATAATCTCAAAATTTACATATAAATAGAATAATCTAATGTTTGACAATATAGTTCAGAATNCTGTTGATTTAAGAAGAATGTTTGGCAAGTAAGTTTAAATAGTTCATGATTTATTTGCCTATTTAGAGATGAATTAAATAAATCAAAATTAAATTAAAAATCCAAATCTTTCAACCGGTCAAATTATAAGATTAATGTTGAAAGGTCTTATATGAGTGACACATAAGCAAATTTCACTTAAGTGTACTTTGATTTAATATATAGGAGAATATTTTCATTTATTATTTATGTATTGTTCATTTAAAATATATAAAACAATAAAAATGATTTAAAATATTGATAAATTAAATTTTCATATATAGAATTTTTTGTTTAGTGTTTAACTTTAAAGGTTTGTAGTTTATTTTTCTTTAAGATTTATGATTTACTTTTGATGGTTAATTTTAAAGTTATTTTATAATATTTTTATAAAGCATAATGCGAATATTTTTTCGGAAAAGTAAAAGTTTTTATGATAATATTGAAACAAAAACTTATTTAAATGATATTTTGAAATTATTTAAATAGTATCTTTTATTTATTAAACAATTCCTTTTTTACTTTAATTTATTGAGAATCTAATATGTGAAAATATAAGATCTGGGGGGAATTATTCATTATCTTGATTTAGAAATCTATAACCATTTCAGTTATATGACAAAATAATCAACTTATCATAAGTATGATGATATGTAATGTGGGAAGAAATTAATTTATAATTTACCGGTTAAAGCCGGTCTAAAATCCCTCATCACCGCTTAAAAAATGGCTTCACTTCTTACGGTTCGTCACCTGTCTTCCCGGTAATCCCGTCTTCTATTTTCACATTCCAAAGCTCTCAAATAAAATATCATTTTTATTTATTTTTACTGGGAAAAAGAAGGCGAGGAAGCCAACGACACCGTCCTTTGCAAAATTCAAACTCCGTCGCCGACTATCACACGCGCCTCCGTACGCGCCACGACCCGTCAGTGAAGAGCCTATGGAGCAGGCGAAGGTAGAGACCGAAGTGAAGACAGGTGTTCCGGTGAAGGATCAGAATACAAATCCATCGCTTAGCGTCGTCGATTCGAAACCGTCTGATCAGAAGCCGAAGGGAGGCGAGGATGTGAGCACCGAAATAGCTTTATCCGACGAATCTTTGTCTCAGGTTGAAATCGATTCGAAAGGGAGCGATCCAACAGCGGCGCAAACACCGACTCGAACGTCGTCTGGATCGAAGAAATCCGTTCACTGGAGCCCCGAATTGGTATCTGGGTCTCAGGAACCGGATCAGAAGGCCCCACCGTCTTACCCGGCCGGATCTAATCCATATATTGCTCGTTCTCCGGCTGAGACTTCGGATGCTACGTTGAAAGGTAGAGTTATGGATTCGTATTAGTGCGATGAGTCTATGAATGAATGAATCCTTTTATACCTTTTTGTGATATCTCTCTCTCTCTCTCAATTGGATCAGACACGATGGAGTCTGTGAAAGGAGCCCTTGGGAGATGGGGAAGGAAGGTTGCAGAAGCAGCAAAGAAGACGGAAAGTCTCGCCGGGAATACATGGCAGCACCGTAAGTTTGGATCTGATCTTCTCTTTATGATATCTGTACTCAATTTTTCAGTACATTGTTTGGATAAAGAAGAGGAGAAGAGTTTGAAATCGGATGCTCCGGTTCGATATTTGTTGCAATGCTGCTTCTTTGGACCTAATACCTTTGGATGACACTAATCAAAAACGCTGTTTGGTGATTATGAGCTTAAAATTGTGGGTGTCAGTTTGAGGTTTGAGGCATGGTCTTTCGTGAATGTTTGAGAAACGGAGCAATGGATGTTGAGGGGAAATGTCTGATGTCTAGCTACTATCTTTTGAATTTTGGAATAAGAAAGCTTAGAGGATTTAATCTATTTTTGCTTTTTTTTGTGTGAACACTCATATCTTTCATTGCCTCGATGTGGTTTACTTGTTTGCTTCTCTAGCATTTTCAAATAATTAACTTGTTTAACCAGTGAAAACCGCTCCAAGTTTTGCGGATGCTGCTATGGGAAGAATTGCACAGAGTACCAAGGTCCTTGCAGAAGGAGGATATGAGAAGATTTTCCGGCAGACCTTTGAGACAGTTCCTGAAGAAGAACTGCTGAATTCTTTTGCATGTTACCTGTCAACATCAGCTGGCCCGGTGATGGGAGTTCTGTATATATCCTCTGCAAAACTTGCTTACTGTAGCGACAACCCTCTCTCATATAAAAATGGTGGTCAAACTGAATGGAGCTATTACAAGGTATTTCCTCTGTTATCACTAACTAATTTCTGGTTCTCTAGTTGATGCTTAAGGCAATATGTCTCGTTATGGTTTGTGTTGTAGTAGTAACATCAACTAGGAGCTGCCTTAAATAATGAATCCTTTAAATTGTCTCGACTTAGTTGTGGTTTTACATTGCTTGTAACATATCAGTAGTCATGAATAGTATCATCAGTTTTTATCTCTTGTTTATATTAAGCCGTCTGATTAAAGTTGCTGCCTACACTTTGTGCCTTCTTTGTTAAAATAGGTAGTAATCCCAATACATCAGCTTAAAGCCGTGAATCCATCAACAAGCATTGTCAATCCCGCGGAAAAGTACATACAGGTGATTTCAGTAGACAACCATGAGTTCTGGTTCATGGGTTTCTTAAACTACGAAGGCGCAGTTACGTCTCTGCAAGAATCTTTGCAAGCCGGTGCGTTACGGTCAGTGTGATGGATTCTTTGATTGAGACCATTTAAAGACTTTTTAATGATGAATATCTGAATTATTTTGGTCTGTGCACTCTTTTTTTTCCTTTATATCATTTCAGAAGACCCAAATTAACATTATTTGCATTGATTTAAATCTCGAAAATCCTATCTTGTTATAGAAACTAGCTGAGTTTAAGGGAGTGTTTTCAAAAAAGGATTTGAAGTGATTTGTATTAAAATATGAAATCACATCTTATTGAAACAAGAAATTTAAAAAGTCTTATACAATTCACTGTTATTGAAATGATATTTTAAAAATGTATTTTCAAATCTACTGTCATTGGAAATATTTTAACAAATGGATTTTAGATGATTTAAGGTATTTTAGTGGAATTTTCTTGTTAAAAGTACAAAGACTCAAATCACTTCAAATCACATAGATTTAAGTGTGAAATGACATTGCAGAGAATTTCTGTAAAAAATCACAACCATTTCCTTAATTCATAAAAATCTTCTTAAAACTCATTAAAAATCAAATCTCATCAAATACTCAATCCAATAGATCCCCAAATGTTTTATGTTTTGAAATATCATTTTTCTCCCTCTTTATCCCTTGTGTTGTTGTAAGAGAAAATTTCTTACTTCGCTTACCATTAAACGATACGTGTCCCCGTGTAAGTAGTTCTCACTTCTACCCTTTAGATCATCTCCATTGGGGAGAATCCCATTTGAGGTTCTTAAAATTAAATTATTAATAAAATTAAAGAGAGAGAGAAAGAGAGAGAGAGAGAGAGATGAAGAGAGAGATAAAGAGAAAAGAGAAGAACCTTGTTAAGAGTTGGTTTTTACACAAGGATTTTAAGAACCAACTCTTAGCATTTTGTTTTTTCTTTTATTAAAAAATGTGCTAAGAACCCCTCTAAGAGCCCCGAATGGAGATGCTCTTATTGTTGGGTTTATGAAAACCAAACGGTACCAAATTACCTCCAACCGTAACCGGAGCGATTTGGACCATTTGGTGACAAAATTTGTGTGCCACAAATAAACTACCATAACAAAAATATTTATCCTTAATATTTTAAATTTTATTATATAAAATTGAACGTGTTTAAATTAAGTGTTATATATCAAAAATTACATATATCACTAATATAATATTATAACATGTGTCAAATATTTAAATTATACAATTGGTGACTTTTTCTCAAGTTACATAATTGAATAAAATTTTCATTTTATAAAAGTTGGATATTATATATTACACTCTTATTAAAACGTTGGATATTATTTAAGTGTGATATAGGCATCGTAAAACGGTAACATAGAATTCAAATTTTTTACTTTACTAGATATTTGAATGTTTATATTAATTCAGATTTTCATGTAAAGATATTTTATATCAAATATTTAAAAATTGAAATTTAATCTTTTCAAAAAATAATCAATTTGATTCTATTAGAATATTTTTATTTAATATTGAAATTCTTATTTTTTTCATTTTCTAAATTTTTAAATAACTCATTATTTCCTTTTATAAAATATTATTAAAACTAATTTATTTTTGTGATGAAATTTATTTTTAACTTAATTATTTGTACAATATATATATATAATTTATCAATACAAATTTTTTTTCTTTATTAGAATTATATTATTTTGTGTTGTTTTTAACTCGTTTAACATTTTCATTTCTAAATAGTTTGATTGAAAAATAATATTGTTTGCTAAGTTAAATATTTCATGTTTATTGCTTTAATATTTTTTCTAAAAGATATGATATACTTTTAGGCTGTTTACACAAACGTTTGCGTGATATTTAGAGAGATTTTTTTTTGTTAGAAGAGAAATTTTTTTTGTTTCTGTATTTTAAGGTTTTTCTTTTTAATTTTGTATTTTTTGGTTTTTAGTTAAAAAGTCTTTTAATTTTTATCAGAAAATTTTATTAACATTATTTTGCAAATAACCGCATCAACTAGTCTTATCATATATATTAATTATTTTAAATAAACTAAATATGATCTATACAATTGAAACACAAAATTTTTGTGTACAGTGTGATATTACTAATTTTGGATCCTTATATTAATATTAATTATGCACCCTAATATGTGGTGTTAAAATGGATAATATCTTATGGGTTCATCCAACCTAAACCAGCCCATTAACCAAAGAGATTGATTATTTTGGTTATAATGGATTAATAGATCAAATGGTTTGGATTGGATTAAAATGGTTTATGGATGGTAATGGTTTAATTCATTAATCTTCAACATGTCATCATCATCGTCATTCAATTATCATTATTATCATCATAATCATCGTCATATCATCATTCGATTAGTTTATTACCATTACCACTATCATACCATAAACGTAATTCGTTGATTTTCCCGCAAAAAGGTAAATAAGTCGATTTTCCTGCAAAAACATAAATCTACAAAACAGAAATCCGTCTATTTTCTCGCCAGAAAAGTAAATCGGCAAAATTTTCTCGCCTAAAATGTAAATCCGTCGATTTTTCTGCCAAAAACGTAAATCCGCAAATTTTCCCGCTAGAAACGAAAATCCGCAAAATTTTCCGCCAAAAACGTAAATCCGCAAAATTTCCCGTCAAATACGTAAATCCACAAAATTTCCCGCCAATAACGTAAATCCGTCTATTTTCCCGCCAAAAACGTAAATCCGCAAAAATTTTCGCCATTAACGTAAATTCGTAAAAAATTTCCGCCAAAATCATAAATCCGTAAAATTTCTTGCCAAAAACGTAAATCTGTCTATTTTCCCTCCATAAATATAAATCCACAAATTCCGACAATAACGTAAACCCGTCGATTATTTCCACAAAAAACGTAAAACCGCAAATTTTCCCGCAAAAACTTAACTCCATCAAATTTCCGCCAAAAAACGTAGATCCGTAAATTTTAGTGTAAAACAATATTCCAAAATGTTTATTATGATGATGATTAGAGTAACTTTAATTATAGATATGATGATATTGATAATGATAAGTTTTTTTGGTCATCTGATAATATTTAAAAGCCAAGTTTACAACCAGCAAAAACCAGTAACTGAAACCAACCCTAAAGATAACAAACCAACCCATACTTGATGTAAACAAAAGTCGACAGAGAACATGAACTCTCCGGAGAAATAAGACCATCTCCAACGGTGGAGTCCTTAAAAACAATTACTATATATTTTTATTATTTATTTTTTTGCCATTTTTTTTTTTTAAAAAAAAGATGACCATTCGCGGGCCGCCACGTATCAGTGGGGCCCGCGAACAGTAACGTTTTTCTCTAAGGATCGATCCTTATACAAGAGGTTTAAGGATTGAATCTTTAATTTTGTGCGAGACCCACCTTTTATTTTATTATTTTTTCCTATGTTTTCGTGCTAAAATCCTCTCATTGGAGGTGCTCTAAGCCAGCGGACATATCCCTAGAATATCTAACTAATTAAAAGGAGCTAATTATACCTCCTTAAGCCCACATCAGCAAAAAATGATGCTCCCATAATCTGCCACATAAGCCAAATACGCTAAAACCTAAAAGCTTCTACGTCCACCCTCTTTACATCATCACCCATCGATTCAATTTCTCCCTCTCAAGTTTCCTACCTTTAGATCTTCCATATTCCGTTTTTAATATCATCTTCCTCTCAAATCTAAATAAATATCCTCTATCTAATTGATTAGCTTTCACTTGAAAATCGCCTTCACCTTCCTCTCGAAGATTTGACCACCACCGCCTCCGTTTAAATCCACGCTAGAGGAAGAGGAGGATGACAAAGTTATGATGGAACGACCATCACCTTGACCAAGGGTCCCAACCGACGGCAATTCTCCACTCATGGCTCTTGATCGCCAAAAGAAAATTCTTAATCAGCTTTCTCCACCAACTCCTCCCACCGTCCCTCAATCAAGTACATGATCGCCGCTGACTATTCAGACATAGCTGAAGAAGCACAATAGCTACACAATTACCAAGAGCAAACCACCTGAAATCCATACGTTAATCAACCTCTTTTGTTCGTTAGGTAAGCTTTCTGAACCTTAATGTCAATGTCTCCTAAGATTTATATGACTAAAACATGATACAAGATTATTAATGCTCTATATATTGGTATGAATTTCACTCATGTTTTTTATCCACATGAGGGTGGAGACCAGAGACCCCTCTGCAAGTGAAGCTAAACGGAGTCGCTACAATCATAAGTAATATTGGTTTAGGCTTTGCAGTGCTAAGATTGGTTTTCTCATTGGTACTCTTCATGAGATTGGTATGGAATACTTATTGCAGGAAGTGTAAACCGTAGAAGGTTCAAACTTCCGTAATTTTTCTACACATGAAATGAGAGTAATTTTACCCAACATTGAGGTTCTATCATTTAAATTGGTAGAATGGATTTTTATTCCTCTCATCTAAGTTTATAGCATCTTATAATATCATTTTTCTCTAACTTCAGCTCATAGCTCAGTCTCTGCTGCTGGACAAACACACACACACACACACACACGTAGTTTTCTCTGTTGCAACTAATAAATTTATTGGGAAGAAGAGAATCAATTTATGATGTGGGCTCTGCTTTGCCTGGTGCAGTTCTTTAATGTGACTCATGAACATCTTAAATAAAACCATTCACCAATTTCATTAGCTTTAACGCTATTGTGTTTGGTGGCAAGGCTTCGGGATCACGTTTTCGGGATCATTGTGGATCACGTAGCTTTGCTATTACAGTACGTTCAAAGCCATAATCTCTTTGATTAATCTAAATTGAAAGTTGAAGGTACAACCGTTTTTGTGTGTTTATTTGAATCAAGTTCGTCGCTGGCATTTAGAGGATGTGTGCATTGTGAGCCCATGATCGCGAAACTTGACAATGAATGTGCAACACATCTAGGTATTAGATCAAAGGAAATGAGCTCACAGCTAGTATTTGTCAAATTTTTCATCAAGTTCCAATAAGCCTCTCTATCTATTATCCAAATTGATTTTATCTATGATTACCTTATGTGTAAAAATATTGATAAGTTTCGATGATGTAGCTTGAAGGCATGAATGGAATAAGTGGCTACGTTAAAGCTGTATGAACTTACATTCCCTTTGATATTTGTTAGTTCATTTATGTGATCCTTAACTAAAAAACAGTGAATAAAACTAATGATTTTGTGTGTGTAAGGCATTGTATCGAACTCCCTTCATTTTCTGAACGTAATAGACAAGCTATAGAGGGTTTATGGATATGTGAGAGTTTACCAAAAGTGCATAACTTGAATGAAAGTTGGGTGTTATATAAGTAAACATATCTCTCTCCATGATCAACTTTAAAATGTTTTGTCGACATTTATGACAAGAGATGTAAGCTATTTGAGAACAAGTTTTTGTCAGTAAAGTATCTGCAAAATTATTTAAGATCATGCTCTCTTTAAACTATGCACTTACAACTTTCTTATATGGTTGGCTCAAGTATATATGATCTTTTATTTAGATCATCGACCTTCACTACTAAACCATTAACTGATACTTATATCCTCATGTAGCATAATATATTGTTGTTTTGAGTATAGTTACTCCATATTCTTGCTACGTTTGAGGATCATTCATACTTATAGTTGAACTGTGGTATATGCTAAGCCTTTTCTTAGGCATGAGGCTGATGCCATGTAGAAGGTTTCAAAGTGAGATTTTCTTCTGAGTGAGTTAAATAAAACACATGCAGAGAAAGGCACATCCAACTTTTTCCAGTTGAAGGTGAAATTAGTAAACGGATTTTCAATTTACATAAACTTTTGTGCCACTAAATAAAAATATTAAAGTGTATTATAATAACATATCTTACATTGTACTAAAACAATAACATTTATATATCAGATTTAAATGCAAGTCTGCGAGGACTACAAGATAAACTTCTACATCCATGATTCAAGAGATTAAAAAGAAAAGACGAGGTTTACCTACATTTTGGCCATAACCAAGCTACACCCAAAAATATTAAAGTTTGACATGAAAGTTATGACTGCCACTGACAATCTCAACATCTTTGCGTCTCAAACCACAAGATCTCTCAACGTTGCTTACAGTAGAAGAAACTGATTTGATGAGTCGCTTGATGCAGAAGGAGCTTCATGTTTTTGAACAGAACATGTGTTTGGCCAACAACAATAACAACAAGTTTCTTGACCCTTGCGCTAATATGGCCGGTGGTGGTAGTAGCTTCTCTCAAGATATGACTTCAAGCTATGGGATTAACTTTGACGAGAGTTCTCTCCTTCAAATTCAAAGGTGAAGTAGCAGATCAGAGAGAGAGAGAGAGAGAGAGAGAGAGTCTACATTTATGCATTGGTTTTTATTTTTTGAGTACTTGAATACAATTGTAAAAAGATTCATATGCGGAGATTTTGTTTTGAGTCTTGAAATTTATTTTGTTTCAAAGTGTTAGAAATTTGATTATTAAAATTCAGTATGAGAAATTTGGTATCACCCACTTGCGAAATACATAGTTTCCTGTAGTGACGTGATAATGACATCCACATTGGTTATATTTTGAATTAGTAGAACATGTCAAATGTATGTACCTTTTAACCAATATTTTTAAACTTTAAAATAACTAATTTATTAAAATATTGAAAAATAATATCAATTAAATTTTATAACATTTAATCTTGACTTTATCTATATAATTCTAAATGATTTTAAATATGTTTTAGTTTTAGATTTGGTAAACATTAATTATACATAATTTATATATCATATTCATATCATTAATTGTAAGTATAGTACTATATATATGAGTGGATTTGTGAAATGGCCAAAAAAAACTTTATTTAAGAATATGGCCACTGCACATTTTTCATTTAAAATAAAAAAAAGTTCAAGGGGCAATTTGTTTATTTTGTCCCTATTTTGGTTGTTTCTTTTTTTTTAATACCTTTACCCCCTAAACTTTAAATAGATTCATAGATCTATATTGCAGCGAAATTGTAATTACACAAAAAGTAGATTATTTTTCTTCCTAACGTATTTTGGATTTTTCAAAATAAACATATATTTTGCAAATAGTCGCAAATTATTATAAACAGAACGGGGATAGACTATTTTTATGTAGTCGTACTATTTTTGGCGTGTCTATAAATTGCACAAATAACCAATTACCAAGGGGAAAAAGAAATAGAAATAGAAATTTATCTATATATAAATATTACATAGATAAATATCAAGAAAAAAAGAAGCTTAATATACATAGAAGAAAAATTTAGAGAGGGTATATAATAAGAAAACATTTCAAATGAAAATGAAAATAAAAATGATATGCAAAAAAGAAATCACAAAATAAAGTTTTGGGAAGGGGTATTTAATTTTAAAAAACTAAATGGAAATGAAAAAAATATAATGATATGCAAAAAATAGACAGACCATTTGTAGTCTAGCTGATACAGAGAGACTATGTGACCAATGTTGTTATTAAAATTAAAA
This sequence comes from Anastatica hierochuntica, assembly GCA_900406275.1. Classification (NCBI taxonomy): domain Eukaryota; kingdom Viridiplantae; phylum Streptophyta; class Magnoliopsida; order Brassicales; family Brassicaceae; genus Anastatica; species Anastatica hierochuntica. The sequence goes on from OVAN01000655.1 coordinate 47,202, forward strand.
TATAAAACAAGTGGACCGAATGACATTTATACACATTATACAAACTTGATTTTTTTGGATAGTCATTTACCTAAATGTATGTTTTTTGTGGTTATGCCACCTAATTTCTCTATATATTTTTTTTAAATGGTTATGATTATTATTATATAGATTTATTTACGACTAATTAACCGATTGTTTAGATAAGATTATGATTAAAAATTGTTACAATTAATAACCTTTTTCAAACATAACTAATATTATTTCACGGTTACCGATTACAATTTTAAACATTCTATATGGTTACAATATGGATACAATAAAACCCTGAAATAGTTAAGGTTTGAAATACGCTTATGTTTCATGCCTATTTCTACTTGCTAAATATCATATATACCCAAAATTTAAAGATCAAAGTATACAATAATAGACTGAATATATAAAAATAGTTACAAAGCCAAAAAAATAGTGCAAACATATAAATCCGCGCGTAGCGCGGATCAAAGACCTAGTAAGAAACTAATGACCAATAAAAACAAAACATGGAAGGTGTGAAAGTCCAAGGTAGAAACTCTCAAAATTGCCAAAGAAGTCGGAAGAAAGCCGCTGAAGAAACCATATAACCAAATACAAGATGAATGATAAGAGAAGCTAAGAAGAAATAACTTCACCAAAGCGATTAACCGAGAAAATTAAGAACCAAAGGACGAGAATCTAACTCTTACCCACCTAATTTTCTAATTACACAAAAAAGTAGATTATTTTCTTTTCTAATGTATTTTGGATTTTTCAAAATAAACATATATTTTGCAAATAGTCGCAAATCATTATAAATAGTACGACGATAGACTATTTTTATGTAGTCGTACAATTTTTGGCGTGTCTATAAATTGCACAAATAACCAATTACCAAGGGGAAAAAGAAATAGAAATTTATCTATATATAAATATTACATAGACAAATATCAAGAAAAAAAGAAGCTTAATATACATAGAAGAAAAATTTAGGGAGGGATATATAATAAGAAAACATTTCAAATAAAAATGAAAATAAAAATGATATGTAAAAAAGATATCACAAAATAAAGTTTTGGGAAGGGGTATTTAATTTTAAAAATCTAAATGGAAATGAAAAAAATATAATGATATGCAAAAAATAGACAGACCATTTGTAGTCTAGCTGATACATACAGACTATGTGACCAGTGTTATTATTAAAATTAAAAAAAAACAAGTGGGCCGAATGACATTTATACACATTATACACACTTGATTTTTTTGGATGGTCATTTACCTAAATATATGTTTTTTGTGGTTATACCACCTAACTCCTCTATATATACTTTTTAAATGGTTATGATTATTATTATTATTATTATGTAGATTTATTTACGACTAATTAACTGATGGGTTTGATAAGATTATGATTAAAAATTGTTACAATTAATAACCTTTTTCAAACATAACTAATATTATTTCACGGTTACCGATTACAATTTTAATCATTTTATATGGTTACAATATGGATACAATAAAAGACTGAAATAGTTAAGGTTTGAAATACGCTTACGTTTCATGCTTGTTTCTACTTTCTAAATATCATATATACCCAAATTTTAAAGATCAAAGTATACAATCATAGACTGAATATATAAAAATATTTACAAAGCCAAAAAAATATTGCAAACATATAAATCTGTCCGTAGCGCGGATCAAAGACCTAGTAAAAAACTAATGATCAACAAAAGCAAAACATGGAAGGTGTGAAAGTCCAAGGTAGAAACTCTCAAAATTGCCAAAGAAGTCGAAAGAAAGCCACTGAAGAAACCATATAACCAAATACAAGACGAATGATAGAGAAAGCTAATAAGAAATAACTTCACCAAAGCGATTAACCGAGAAAATTAAGAACCAAAGGACGAGAATCTAACTCTTACCCACATAATTTTCTTCCAAAAAGGTCTAAATCTAGAACTATGCATCCCCACACAAGGTTAGCCTTACAAGAACAGATCAAAGACAATGGAGAAAATCTATTATTCAACTAAACTAAATGGCGGCGGAAAGATAATAAAGTTAATCGATTCACTAACCAAAAAGAAGAAGATAATCACAAAACTATCATAAACAATAAAACACGACTTTACTGGCTCTCCCCAAAATAATCGAGAGTCAACTCGTGACCAAAACCACCACATAACCACAATACACGCTCTCGCCCCAATACCACCAGAATGAGATCACCGGATTCAGATTCATCGTCGTTGCAGAGTCCTCTATCGCGTGAACCATCAATTCGTCCAACGAGTCGTCGTCCATCTGCAAATTTTCACCGCCAAAGGATATACTCGTAGAGATCTCCACCACCATCGAAGTATAGAGGTCGAAGAAAAGATAACAATGAATAAGAAAGACTGATGAACAAGATCGACGTCGGTGCTATGGAAGCCACCGACGCCGAAAAAAAACAAAATCGTCTCCAAAAAGTCTTCTCGTAACCGTGGTTGTCGCTCTTGGTAACGATAAGTATTATTTATTATTATAATTATTAATTAATTTTGTTTTACACTATAACAAAAAAATCTAATGGATAAAGCATTAAAACCATTAACCATTTATTTTAATGGATTATGGATTGATCCAAACCATTACTAATTGGATTGGATTGATCCATGATCCATTTACCTTCTAATCATTTTGGATATGGATTGGTTTGGTTTGATTTGGTTTATCCATGTTGAAACCCCTAATGTCGCATTACAACTTGATTATTCAATTCATTAATTCAATTAATTAATTTAGTTCATTAGTATTTAATTATCTTTTCATTTTTTAATTAAAAACAATATTAAAATTAAATCACTAATTAACAATTACAAAATGAAAGTAGTATAGTGATTAAATATGTATAATATTTAATGCTTTTAAAATCAAACAAGGGACCGAACTGAGTAATTATTTTGGATTTTGGGTCGATGCGGTCCGACCGTATTCAACCGGATTTAATGATATTTTTACAAATAATATTATAGTTGAGAATAAATATTTTATTTTAAAATGACATTATAGTTGAGAATGAACATATTATGTTAAATGTTAAAAAACACTTAAAATCATAATATTTTTAAAATTATATTGTAATTTTGCTCCAAAAATTATAACAATTAATAAAATAAATTAAATTTCATGTTTAAGAATTGAACTTGGTTCGAATCCGGTTCAACGGTTTTGCGGTTTCCGCTCTTTACCAGTTTAATCTTTTTTTTAACCGTCTAATTTTCTTTAGGTTTATTATTTATCAAACCCAGCTATGTTTTCGTTTTACGATTGAACCCGATCTGATCCCCCCTACTTGTTTGGTTTTAAAAACTTTGCATATCACTCATTGAAAAAATTTAAAAATACAAAATTAGTGAAATTAAGATTCTGAGAACTTTAATATAGGAACTATTACGTATTTATATAATTCTTTATATGGGTTCTACAATAAGAAATCCGATAACTATAATACAAACGAATAGAGTTTATAATCGTATCATTGCCTAACATGTGACATTAATATGTTTCATTAATGAAAGCATTTGTTATTTACTACATTTTATTTATAATAAAAATTTGTTTAGGGGTTTTTGAGTGATTCTTTGTAGGAGACAAAACAAGAACAAAAGTATGTAAAATATCCTTTATTGATGTTTCAAGAAATCGATTACAATGAGTGTTATTAGGGTGATCAAAGTCGGATCCTTCAATTAGAATCCCCCCCCCTTGTATTTATAGTATTTGAATATGAATATTTTCATATCTTTTATGGATAACTTCTAATTTCTAGCCTATTTATACAATAGAGAATATTTCATTATATATATATATATATATATATATATAAGGCAACTGTCCTTATCTCTAAGATTCAAACCATCTAACGGGGAATATTTGCCAGCCTTGGCGTGACTACGCCTTCTTGGCTAAGGCCTTGATAAGCACATTCAACCAAGGGGGTTATCTATGAACTCTTAATCTAGCTAAGACTAGACTTTAAGAGAAAAAAGTACCCTAACAGTTTTCCCCCACTCTTCATTTTCTACGTGTAGAATTTGAAGAGTATATTCTTTCTTATGAGATATTAGACTCAGCCTTAGTGTAGGATTGACCCCGTAGGCTAAATATTCGCGATCAGAGCCATGGTCGTCGTCAAGATCGTTAACCGGTTTGAATTGAGCAAGTTCTACGAAATGCCGTTAAAGTTCACGTTTTATTGACAATCAATTTCTCGCTACAATCAACTTAAAAAAAAGCAGTTTAACGACCAACCAATATCTATTCTACTACTAGACAAGGCTTGGAAACAAATTTTGGTCGATCATAGGCTTTGTTTTAAATGGGTAGTCGTCGAGAGCTTGATCGTTTTTAGGTTTATTTTGCCAACTGTTTCGTGTCTCATTATGTACTAAAACTTCTTTATTTAGAAGAGGTCCTTAAATCATAGTTTCCGTAGGATTAGAAGATATGGAAGTTTTCGGGTCCCTTCCGATAAGATTATGGGATATGGAAGTTATCAAGTTCAACTTCCCATGGATCCGAGAATCCTACGACTATCCCTTAATTTTTTCAGGGTTCTCTGTTATCTTAAAGTCGACTTCTCTTTGTAATAAGATTTCAAAAAAACAATTAAGAGTTTGAGTCGATTCCTAAATACTTTTGGATAGTTGTCAATATCTTTTAGACCATAAATTAGTTAAATTTAGCAATTACCCATGACCCTCAGCAACGTTTGTGCCTTATTGGCAACATTAAATGTCATTTGGCAGTAGTCAGAAGAAAATTGTTCGATGATTTTATTTCACCCAACAACTTTTCCCTGACTCTCCAATTTTTTATTTAGAATTTGGATAGTAACTTAGAACTTGACAAAGAGTATAAATTCACCGAGGAATAAAAACTAATATATATATATATATATATATGTAAATTTTCAGGGGAAGATGCCAATTATTAATAACAAATTGAGCAAAAAAATAAGATAGAAGGAAGTTTACTGTAAAGCCCGGCCTTTTAAGGCCAAGTCCAAACCCACCCGGACCTAGCCCACTAACCCATACCCGTACCCGTACCCAAGCACCCCATGCCCATGCTAAAACCCTATCCCCATTCTTTTGCCTCCTCGTAAACCTAATAAAAAAAAGAGATAGAAAACAAGGAGAAGAAGAAGAAGTCGAGCCACAGTGAGATATATATATATATATATATATAGAGAGAGAGAGAGAGAGAGTTGCCAACGTAGAGAGAGGGAGAGAGAAGAGGAGGCGGCGATGGTGATGATGGTGAGTGACAGAGGAAAGGAGAGAGAAGGAGGGGTGGAGGAGAAGCAAAGTGGGACCAAAGTCAATAACGGGGGTCGTTGTCGGCGAGAAACCTCGGAGGTGGAGATGGCTTGCGGCGCAAGGAAGAAGCTAGGGGATTGATTGACTTGCGGTGCAAGCAAGGTGGGGAAATTAGGGTTTCATATGCCTTGGAGGAGAAGAAAGATGTGGGACCCGCATCTGAGATGGATTCAGAAAATACCGTAGAAGTAAACTGGATCGAAAAAGAAATCGGAACCATGGATCAAACCGATAGAGCAAAACCAGAAGTGGTAGGTAACTTGTCCGACAAGAAAGAAGAAGAAGATGGATCAAAAGGGAAAAGGGAAGCCGAAAGCAAAGACTCCGGGAAACGGTCCAAAGACGAGGAAGAAGCCGAAGAAGAAAGAATGAGGAGAGCGAAGAAGACAATGGTGGAGCTGGATACACGACGAGAGATTATTCCCAAGGAGGCGGAGGGAATGATCTACGGTGTTGAGGCCATTAGAGAAGCCGGAACCTCTCGTACCGGAAAGGAAATCCTGATAGTGACGGTTCAAACCGGAGACCTTGAGGAAGCCCGGGAGTCGCTGATGGCTCAGGTTTTCACCCAAGAAATCACTGCAAGCGTACAATTAAGTACGTTGTAGTGGTTCAGATATCGAAATCCACAAGGACCAATGTGTACAAAGAACTACCAGATCAAAAACGGGCTAAGGCGGAAAAGAAAGTTTGGAAANAAGGGTGTTCTCAGGGAAATCATTTCATCAAGATTACAGATTGTTAAAGGGTAAACATTTAAGAACCATCTCAGCTCAATTCACAAAGTTATAATTAACCTAC
>OVAN01000656.1:0-53341 GCA_900406275.1 Anastatica hierochuntica
CATGTTATTCACCAACTGATAAGCTTCCTGCACAGTCTTGGTATTGAAATCGCCATTGCTAGCAGTGTCCATATCGTTTTGATATTTCTCCTCAACTCCATTGTAGAAAATGTTGAGGAGATTCCAATNTCTCCCAAGCTGCATGAAAACTCTCAGCATTCAATTGGCGAAATCCTGCAATCTTATTTCTCACAGACATAGACCGCGATTTCGTGAAGAAATACCCAAGGAAGGCAATCCTGATCTCATCCCATGTCCTAAGAGAATCAGGCTCCAGGCTATTGTACCATTTGTAGCTTTGTCATTCAGAGAGAAAGTGAACAACCTACATTTCAGAGCATCAACAGGTACTCCGTTGTGCTGAATAGTATTGCAGATGGCTTCAAATCTATCCAGATGGTGCATTGGGTTCTGTGATGGCAACCCATGGTACTGGTTCTGCTGCACCAAGTTAATGAGACGAGTCTTGATCTCAAAGTCTCTACTCTCAATGGGTGGCGGACGAATCCCAACACGATCCGCATAGAAGGCCTCCAGAGTGTCATATTGCGCCAGAGTCATCCTCTGTCGAGGTTGATTTGTGCCTTGTTTCCCCGCAGCTGCAATATTCTGCTGGCCAGCTTGCTGAGCACCAGCATTCTCACCACCTCCAGCAGGTGGGTTAGAGAGGATTATGATGAACTTGAATGGGTTCTCCCAAATTGTCACCCATGATATGAGCAAACTCAAATTCTTCAATAATCTCCAGCAACTTCTCTTTCTTCTTCTGTCTCTCTAGACGCGAAGGTTCAAGCTTGAATTCAGAAAGATTTTCGATCCCTTGGCTTCTAGTATGAGGCCTGTTCATGCACCTGAAAGCACAAAAACAGAAAAGAAAAAGAAGAGATTAAACAAAATAAAGAAAAATGCCTTACACACGCAACGATCCTAAGTTCTAAGACTCCCTATTGGTCCCCGACAACGGCGCCAAAAAACTTGATAGCTCAGGTTTTCGCCCGAGATAATACTGCAAGCGCACAAATGTACGTTGTAGTGGTTCGGGATCGAATCCCATGAGACCAAAGGTAGCACGAAGAAATATCAGATAACACAGCGGGCTAACGATAAAAGGATGTTTGGTAGATGATGCAAATATCGAAATCTAAAGAAAAAAGAAAGCAGGCAACAACAAAAAGGTTTGAAAATCAATCAAAGAAGTTTTGGGCGTCGGGTATTCTCAGGGAAACAATTTATGGTTGATTCAAACTACAGACTAGAGAAAAGGTTAAGAACTGTCTTGAACTCAAATTCTAATGTGGAACTGATCTACTTCCTTACTCACAACTTCCTATGTATTAGAAATCTCGAGACTAATTTCCGTTGACCCCCGATTTCTAATCATGCATTACTAACAAATTGGATAAGTTCACAATTCACTTAAACATCAACTTCCGTTGACTTAAGAAGAATTGCTCATCTAAGATCCTTTCAGGCATTTAAACATTCACCTTCCAGCAGTTAAATTACCTAAGTTCAGAAACTAAGTGATCAATTCAGTTTCATGCATTACGAACAATCATAAACGAAGATCCATTAGATTATATCCCTAATCATGCGATTCTATATCAACAACTCATGAATCCCTATGTGAGAATCCCTAAACCCAACGAACAGACTACTCACTCATGGAAATAGCAAAAAACACAGATCAAATTCATGAGATACATGATTATATTAAGCATAAACAAGAATAAAAAGAGGGTTCCGGAGACTTCTCGATTGAAGAACAAAAAGAATTCTTCTCTCTAGGTTACAAACTCTCTCACAGCTCTCTAAAACTCTCTAAAAGTGCATAATGAAATAGTGAAAACGACTCTAGGTCTTTTGATAGAAATCCGGTTGGAAATAAGTTCGGTCTGGTTCTTCGTAAAATCGGTCCGCAATTCGAGACAAGGATTTGTTGATCCGGGGACAAGGATAGGTCGATCCTTGTCCAAATTTCTGGGTATTTTGGATAGGGATCTGTCGATCCATATCATGATCGGTCGATCTGTTTCCAAAAATCTAGGTATTTTCCAGCTTTGCACGAACACTTCATTCGACGCTTGAAATCCATTCAAAATGCATTCTTTTCGCACATTCAAGCTTGAATCCTGTAAAAAAAAACAAAGAACACAAATCCGCGCCAAAACAATCCGAATACATACTAAAAACCTTAGATCTCGTGTGAAAACTGTAGTAAAAACCTACTAAAATACTGACACATCAGTGGCAAAGGTGTGGAAGTTCTCGGTCTCTTCTCCATTCGCCATTAGTTTAATTTTGTTAGTCTAGGGTTAAACTCGAAACTGATGCCGAACTATAGTCTCGACATCTAAAAATTATGTACTATGTATTAAATAAAATAAAGAATTACACGTCTAAGCGCGATTGCTTGTTGGGTCGCTAAGTCGAGCCTAGGCTAGAACATGTGTGAACACTTAAGTCCCCCAAATGACTAGGGATAAATTAGTATTACTTGCGAATTACATAAGAATCATTTTAGATCATGCTCCGATCTAGGAAGAGTAATATGCATGGGTGGTGGGACGGGCAGTGAGCGTGCTGACCTATGAGATCGTGCTGGGAACAGGTCTGCTTGGGGTTGATCAGCAGTGCCTGAGTGATGAGTTTAGAGCCGGGAATGGCTGATCCGTGTAGACGCATGGTTACAAAAATCGGTTTTCAAAAAAAGGATATTTAGTTTGAGTCTTAGAAGCTTAGGGAAAGAAGTTTTAAATTTTTTTTTGCTTACTATACTTTTCAGGCACAATACGTGTCTTGTTTGGAGATTTGGGTTTAGGTCTGGACTTTCAAGGTTAAGCTAGTGTCATGTGAGGTGAAGTCGGGTCTGTCCTCACTGGGAGGCTTGTTTGAAAAATCATTCATCCCTCTTTTTTTCTGTTTTTTCCTATTTTTTGTTCGGTACATGTTAGAGGGTTAGAAGTGGCACTTAACGGACAAGTTGGCGAATTTCAATGGATTTGACGATAACAGTTGGTTAACTCCGACCCCCTTGGTGATGAAATCTTGAGGAGATCTTCCCTAGATTGAACTCTAGAACTAGATGAGATTGGGATAACCCTTGCTGTTCAGAATTGAACACAAGGGATGTGGATGATGGATCACACTAGAGTTGCGGAAAAGCTCTTGATTTTATCATTTATAAACTTAATGGAAACACCAACGAATTATGAGAATTTCTGCTGGATATACACAACAACAATTGAACAACTTTTAGAAAGAGATTTGATTAAAAAAAGGTTGTTGTTGTTTCTTCTACATAGATAACGAAATTATAAAGAGAAAAGAGAGAGAAAAGAGTTTTTAATAACTTGTACATGCACAAGTCATAGGAAAATTCAGCAACATGAAATATGAATTTTGAACATAAAATTGGCTCCTTTTCCCTCCTTAGGCGTGGCTTTATTGCTAGTAATATGCCTTGAGCTTTTATCTTCAACAAATGGGCAATTGTGAAGTGAAACAACTGCCTCATTAAAAACCTTGTCAAAAATACCCATTGGGACAAAACTTGACAAGGGAAACAGAGTACAACTGAGACACTCTTCCCATTTGTTGAGATCACTTAGCATGGATAGTGATTAAAGTGCTTTGGTTGATTCTTTCTCTGCTTCGGGTCAATTCTGTTTCGTGGCTCCAAGTGTGCATAAGAATCCCTCCTATAGCTGCCTTGAGTTCCTTAGCTTTAGCTCGAGTTATTGGTCCATTTGGAATGGTCAGCGCTTCCTCAGCTACAAGCTTTCTTTAAGTTCTGGTTCATGCTCCAGTTCTGTTGTAGCTTCCATGATCATATCATCCCCTCACTCTTGAGAAAGATTTTTTCTCAAATCTGAATCTTCTGGAAAAAATGGAACCAAATCAGAAACATTGAAGCTCGAACTCACATTGTACTTACCTTGCAAGTCAAGTTGGTATGCATTATCGCTGACTCGTTTTGTTATCTTGAAGGGACCGTCAATTCTTGGCATCAGTTTAGATTTCCTTTCATTTGGAAACCTCTCCTTGCGAAAATGCCCCCAAACTTGATCTCCAACATCAAAAATCAATTGATGTCTCCCTTTGTTTGCTTGCTTTGCATACAACTTTGTGTTATCCTCGATGTTCTTTCTAGCCTTCGCGTGAATTTCTTTTACCATTTCTGCTTTCTTTTTCCCATCAACACTAGTTCTTTCACTCAAAGGTAAAGGCATTAGATCTAAAGGTGAGGTGGGATTAAATCCATAAACAATCTCAAATGGAGAATACTTTGAAGCCGAATGTATAGCATGATTATAAGCAAATTCAACATGTGGCAAACATTCTTCCCAAGTTTTTAGATTCTTTTTAATTAATGCATACAACAAAGTTCCTAAGTTTCTATTAACTACTTCAGTTTGACCATCAATTTGCGGATGACATGTAGTTGAGAACAAAAGCTTAGTTCCTAGCTTAGACCAAAGAGTTTTCCCGAAATAACTAAGAAACTTAGTGATGAAATCCAAGATCTTCTGAACAAGAATTTCGAGTTTCACTTCTGAATTTTCAGAACACGTTCTGCGAAAATCCAGAGGTGTTTTTTGATGGAATGGATGTGAGATATAATTTATTCGAGATCTAGAGAATTAACTCTTTGATGATCTTGAATTGAGAAAGCTTTTAGAGAATTTACTCTTAAGCAATAAGGTTTGTTCAACGATGAACAGGAATTCACTTTCTTAGAAACAAAAGAGAAAGCTGAAATTTGCATAAAACTCTGGATGACCTAAAAGTCTATGAAAACAAAGCTTAAATAGCCTAAACTACTAAAGGGTTTTCGAAAATCCTTATTCCAAAAGGAATTAAGAGATTTCAACCTCCTCTTTAAAATTGGGCGTAAAATTAGGCCCTAAAATAAGAAAATAAACTAAGTCTAAAATCCTACTAAAACCCATCAGCCATTTCGATTTAATCAAGTTTGATAACCGAGTGGTTTGATAATCAAGTTTGATCTGAAATCGAAATTGGTTCTTGATAAACCAATGTTGCAATTCGGTTCTGAAGCCTTCTTGTCTGAGATCTGGTAATAGGCTCATTGGTGAAAACGAATGGATCTAGAGTTTCTACAGCCTTGGACTGCGCCAACTCCAGCTCATCTCCCAAGTTCTCTTCTCCTTCACTATCACTTAGTTCCAGCTCAGCTTCTTGAACAACTCGTATTGCATCATCCCCTCCCCCTTTAAAAGGATTTGCCCTCAAATCCGCAACTGCTAAAGGGTAAGGAATCAAGTCAGCGACATTAAAGGTTGAACTCACGGTGTACTTACCTTGAAGATCAATCTTATAGGCATTGCTGTTGATGCGTTCTAGCACTTCGAATGGACCATCTATCCGTTTGTCCAGCTTGGACTTTCGCTCTTCTGGGAATCTTTCCTTCCTTAGACGAATTAGAACCATGTCTCCAGGCTCTAAAATCATCTCACGGCGTTTCTTATTGGCATGTCTTGCATAAGCCTCAGTGCTTGATTCAATGTTCTTCTTAATCTATTCATGCAAAGAAACAATGTACTCGGCCTTGACTTTTCCATCAAGATTAGCTTGTTCTTTCAGAGGTAAAGGCAATAAATCCAATGGAGTCAACAGACTAAACCCATACACTATCTGAAATGGCGAAAATTTGGTGGTCCTATTGACCAAATGATTATAAGCAAACTCAACATGTGACAAGCAATCTTCCCAAGACTTGATATTTTTCCCAACGATAGACCGCAGTAAAGTAGACAAAGATCTATTAACTACTTCAGTCTGACCATCAATTTGAGGATGAAAAGTAGTAGAAAATAGCAATTTCGTTCCTAATCTAGACCATAGAGTCTTCTAGAAATAACTAAGAAACTTAGTATCCCTATCAGAAACAATAGTTCTAGGCATTCCATGCAAACGTACAACATTTGTGAAGAACAAATCAGCGACATGCATAACATTATCAGTCTTATGGCAAGCAATAAAATGAACCATTTTAGAGAATCTATCTACCACAACAAAGATTGAATCTCTACCTTGTTTAGTCCGAGGCAACCTAAGCAAAAAATCCATAGAAATGTCAACCCATGGGCTCGTAGGAATAGGTAAAGGAGTATACAAACTTTGTGAGCTGTGAGTCGACTTAGCTTGAGCGCAGACGATGCACCTTTTGCAGAACTTCTCCACGTCCTTCCGCGCCAGTAGAAGTGCTCTTTCAGCATGTGATAAGTCTTATCCACTCCAAAAGGTCCCATTAGACCTCCCTCATGCGATTCCCTGACCATTAAATCTCTGAAAGAGCAACGTGGTAAACACAAGCGGTTTCCATAGAACAAAAACCCGTCAGATTGTTAAAATACACTACTGGAATGATTATCACTTGCTCCAAAATGTTCATGAAAGTCAGGATCATCCACGTAGTATGTCATAACGAACTCAAAGCCCATCAATTTAGTTTCTATTGTAGAGAGTAACACGTACCTGCGAGATAGTGCATCAACAACTACATTCTCCTTACCTTGCTTATAGTGAATGACATAAGGAAATGTCTCAATGAATTCCACCCACTTGGCGTGTCTTTTGTTCAGTTTGTGTTGTCCCTTTAATTGCTTAAGAGACTCATGATCGGTGTGGATCATAAACTCTTTAGGCCGAAGGTAATGCTGCCAAGTTTCAAGAGCCCAAATCAGCGCGTATAACTCATTGTCATACGTTGGATAGTTCAGCTTGGCACCACTGAGTTTTTCGCTGAAATAAGCAATGGGCTTCCTCTCTTGCATCAGTACAACTGCAATTCCTACACCAGAAGCATCACATTCAATTTCAAACGTTTTAGAAAAGTCAGGAAGAACAAGTAATGGTGCATTGATTAACTTCCCTTTTAGCTGTTGGAAAGCATCTTCTTGTTCTTTTTCCCAATTGAAACCAACATTTTTCTTGATGAATTTTGTAAGTGGTACTGGTAAGGTGCTGAAGTCTTTAATGAACCGACAGTAGAAACCAGCCAGCCCATGAAAACTCCTAACCTCCGCGACATTAGACGGCCTTGGCCAGTCTTTGATGGCTACGATTTTTGCCTCATCCACCTTGATACTCTGTGCTGTTACAACAAATCCTAAAAAGACAAGGTGATCCGTTCTAAAAGGACATTTCTTTAGATTAGCAAACAAAATTTCCTTTCTAAGTACTTCTAAAATCGATTTCAGATGAGTGATATGTTCAGCCATGTTCTTACTATAAATCAAGATGTCATCGAAATAAAAAACAACAAAGTGACCTATATAAGCTCTTAAAACGTGATTCATCAGTCTCATAAATGTACTAGGTGCATTCGTAAGTCCAAAAGGCATAACAAGCCATTCATATAATCCATACTTAGTCTTAAATGCAGTTTTCCATTCATCACCCTCTTTCATTTGAATTGATGATAACCACTAGACAAATCAATCTGAGAAAACACACAGGATCCATGCAATTCATCTAACATATCATCTAAACGAGGAATAGGATGTCGATACTTTACAGTGATATTGTTGATGGCTCTGCAATCGACACACATGCACCAACTTCCATCCTTCTTTGGTACGAGTAGAACAGGTACTGCACAAGGACTTAAACTCTCCCGAATGTGTTGTTTCTCCATCAATGCATCAATTTGGCGCTGCATCTCCTTAGTCTCTTCCGGATTCGCTCTATATGCAGGTTTATTGGGTACAAACGCGCGCGGAACAAAGTCTATTTGGTGCTCAATGCCGCAAATTGGAGGCAGACCTGGCGACATTTCTTCATGAAAAACATCTGCAAATTCCTGCCATATTTTCTTAAGATCACTCGGAACCTCCGGTGAAAGCTCAGCAGAAATTGTTAGTTCCTTAGAAATAACCAATAGCATAGGTTGCAAAAGATGCATAACTTTAAAAATGTCACTTACCTTAGCTAGTTGAAGGACCTCTTTCTTACCTGTAGATGTCGTGGCTTTTGTGCTACTTCCATCTTCAGACTTTTGTCGTTTGAGATGCAGTTGATCGGCATAAACCTCCTGAGGCGACAAAGGAGCCAACACGATCTTCATACTTTATGTTGGAAGGAATAACGGTTCTTAAATCCATCATGAACAACCTTCTTATCGAATTGCCATGGTCTTCCCAGCAGAAGATGACTTGAATCCATTGGAAAAACATCACAGACCACTTCGTCAGCATATCGTCCAATACTTAAGGAAACCGTCACCTGTTCAGTCACCTTAATGTCGCCATTCGTAGTCAGCCATTGCAGCCTATATGGCGCGGGGTGTTGCCTCTTTTCCAGCCCTGTTTTTCCTACAAAAAGTTCACGCGCAACATTAGTACAGCTCCCACTATCAATAATTAAACTGCAGACTTTATCAGAAACTAAACAACGAGTATGAAAAAATTCTCCCTTTGATCAGTCTCAGACGGGGTAGATTGTACAACAAGTGATCTCCGTGTGACCAAAAGCTTTCCATAAAAAGGATAGTCGATTGTCTCTTCCTCAGAATTCGAAGCCTCCTCATCTTCAAACATAAGTTCTCCATTGTCCAAAACTAGCATCACTTTTTTATTGGTGAATTCATTTGAATAATGGTCGAATCCTTGGCATATGAAGCACTTAACATCACGAGATCGAGTAGGGGTGGGTTTGCTCTTTTCTTTGCGTGAGAGGCTCTTCGTTTCCTCCTTTTTCTTGCCACCAACAACTTCGGTTCTGGGAGACCGAAAATTATTCGGGAAATTCCGTGAGGTAGCCTTCTTTTTCAGCCTCTTTTCAACAAGATTTGCCTTATGTAGCAACTCATAGATGTCATTGTAGTCATACATCTCCAGATTATCTTGAATGTCACGATTCAAACCAGCTTGAAAATGTGCCATTGTAGCATTCTCATCCTCGTCAATTCCAACCTTTATCATGAGTGTTTCCATCTCTTGATAATAGTCATCAACAGTTTTCATACCTTGAGTAAGTCTGCGCAATTTCTGATGGACTTCCTTGTTGTAGTGAGTGGGCACAAAGCGATGTCTTATGAGTAACTTAAGTTCGAACCATGAAGCAACATGAGCTTCTCCTGTTCTGCGTCGTGTAGTAACGATCTGATCCCACCAGTGAAGAGCATATCCACCGAATTTAGTAGTTGCAAGTCTTACCTTCTTTTGCTCTAAGTAATTCTGCACATCAAAGACTAACTCCAACTTCTTTTCCCATTCCAAATATGCATTAGGATTATTCTTTCCTTCAAAAGATAGGATTCTAAGTTTGAGATTTCCCAGGTTATCACCACCAGCAGGAGTCTGCGTTTGTCTTTGACCTCTCTGAGGGGTGTAATGGTCGAGCATGATATCCTCATCTCGAACCTGAACTCGTCTGTTAGCTGGCCTTTTAGGCGTGGAATACTCAACCAAATCGTGAAGCAAATCTTCGTCTTCATCTGAGGCAATAACCGCATAAGAAGTGCCGCCCATAACCTGCTTGCCTTCACGTGTCTCCTTTGCCTTTTGAGCAGCCTGCAATTCCTGCACATCACGTTCATTGTTAGAACAATTCAGAAGGTTAGTTTTGTGCATAGTTTTAATAACTTCAGCAACAATCGCTTCAATCTGCAACTTATTTAGCGGTACAGGTGGTGAATCTCGCGAGCTTTGTGAATCCTTGTCAGTTGCTGACATGTTTTCCTGCAAAAGAAAATTACCAAAACTCAAACAAGTGTTAACTTAGTCAAATTTCCAGCAATAACACTTCGATTTGTGCTTGATAATTGTCGAAATTTCCTGTTTTGCGGAGAAAATTTTCGGACCAGCTACTGCAAATAACTGATCAAACACGAACAATATTGTTAGATTAGTAAAATTTAGCCGAAGCCTCTCAACTCTCTTAGTGTCTCTCTATTTTTGTGGTGTTACTCTTTCTGAAAAGTCTGTGAATCAAAAGCTCAGCAAAGAAAAAAACCAAATCAAACCTTAGAGTCAATCCCTAAACCAAATCAATCCAAATCAAATATTGGAATCAATTCCCAAAATCCCCCAATTTCAGAATGATAGAGAGAAAAGAATTCAACAACAAAGGCTTGAAACTTGTAGCGGAAGTTACAGCTGCAACCCCTTTACCACAAGAAGCTGGATTTCTCTTCAGCTTTTTAAAATTTTTTTTAGCTTTTCCTTTTATTTTTCTTTGTTTTGTCGTTTTTTTTTCTTTTTTTAAAAAATTTTTATAAGCTGTCTTGTATCTAAAGTCTTGCAAAATTAAGAAAGCAGGAAAGAACAGAAAAAATAACCCCAAAAACCGAAAAACATTTCGCAGAAAAAGGATGAAAATTACTCTAGTTTATGTGTTAAGATTGCTCTGATACCACTTGATGCAATCCAGGATCTTCTGAACAAGAATTTCGAGTTTCAGATCTGAATTTTCAGAACAGGTTCTGTGAAAATTAAGGAGGTGTTTTTCGATGGAATGGATGTGAGATATAATTTATTCGAGATCTAGAGAATTAACTCTTTGATGATCTGGAATTGAGAAAGCTTTTTGAGAATTGACTCTTAAGCAATAAGGTTTGTTCAACGATGAACAGGAATTCATTTTCTTAGAAAGAAAAGAGAAAACTGAAATTTGCATAAAACTCTGGATGACCTAAAAGTTTACGAAAGCAAAGCTTAAATACCCTAAACTACTAAGAGTTGTCGAAAATCCTTATTCCAAAAGGAATTAAGAGATTTCGACCTCCTCTTTAAAATTGGGCTTAAAATTAGGCCCCTAAAATAAAAAAATAAACTAAGTCTAAAATCCTACTAAAACCCATCAGCTATTTCGATTTAATCAAGCTTGAAAACCGAGTGGTTGAAAGTCTTGGTTAAATCCTGGTTTGCTTCTTGATCTGAAATCGAAATTTGGTTCTTGATAAACCAATGTTGCAATTCGGTTCTGAAGCCTTCTTGTCTGAGATTTGGTAACAGGCCCATTGGTGAAAAAGAATGGATCTAGAGTTTCTTCAGCCTTGGCCAACTCCAGCTCATCTCCCAAGTCCTCTTTGTCTTCAGTATCATTTAGTTCCAGCTTAGCTTCTTAAACAACTCGTATTGCATCACTTAGTATCCCTATCTGAAACTATAGTCTTAGGCATTTCATGTAAACACACTATTTCCTTAAAGAACAAATTTGCAACATACAAAGCATCATCAGTTTTATGGCATAGTATGAAGTGAGCCATCTTAGAGAATCTATCTAGAACCACAAAGATAGAATCCTTACCTGTTTTAGTCCGAGGCAAACCCACAACAAAATCCATAGATATATCATTCCAAGGATGAGTAGGAATGGGTAAAGGAGTGTACAAACCGTGAGGCTGAACCTTAGACTTAGCTTGTTTGCACGTGACACACCTTTCATAGATTTGTTCAACATCTCTTTTCATTTGTGGCCAATAGAAATGATCCTGCAAAGTTTTAAAAGTCTTGGCAACTCCAAAGTGCCCCAATAATCCTCCGCTGTGTGCTTCTTTAACAAAAGATTTCTCAAAGAACAGTTAGGTACACACAAACGATTATTATAGAAAAGAAAACCATCATGTATAAAATAATGGCCAAATGAAAATTTCTCACAAGCTTTGTAAGCTTCCTGAAAATCTGAATTCATAAATCTCTTTAAGTTGCTCAAATCCTAGCAATTTAGTTTCAAGAGTGGAAAGAAGAACATACCGTCGAGATAGTGCATTAGCAACTACATTTTCCTTACCTTGTTTGTACTTAATCACATAGAGAAATGTTTCAATGAATTCCACCCACCTTGCATTCCTTTTGCTGAGCTTGTTCTGCCCTTTTAAGTACTTGAGAGATTCATGGTCAGTATGAATGACGAACTCCTTTGGCCATAGATAATGTTTCCATGTTTTTAAAGCAGAAACTAAAGCGTACAACTCCTTATTATAAGTAGCATAATTCAGCGTTGGACATCCAGGTTTTTCAATAAAATAAGCGATTGGTTTCTTTTCATGCATCTAAACAATACCAATACCAATACCAGATGCATCACATTCAATTTCAAAAGTTTTATTAAAATCTAGGAAGATTAAAAGGGGTGCATGAGTAAGCTTGTCTTTTAGTGTTTGGAAAGTTGTTTCTTGAGGTTCTTCCCACTTGAATCACACATTATTCTTAACAACTTCAGTGAGTGGAGCAGAGATAGTTCTAAAATCCTTCGCAAAACGTCGATAGAATCCAGGAAGTCCACGAAAGCTTCTTACTTCACTAACCGATTTCGGACTTGGCCATTCCTTTATTGCTTTTACTTTTTCATCATCTACTTTTACTCCATCTGCACTCACAACAAAGCCTAAAAACACAAGGTTAGATATACAGAAAGTACACTTCTTAATGTTAGCATAAAGCTTTTCTTCTCGCAGAACATTCAGAACTGTTTGGACGTGCTTGACATGTTCTTCTCGTCCTTTGCTGTAAATCAGAATACATCAAAATAAACCACAACAAAGACTCCAGTCAATGCCCTGAGAACATGATTCATCAAATGCATAAAAGTACTTGGGGAGTTAGTTAATCCATATGGCATTACAAGCCATTCATATAATCCATGCTTGGTTTTAAACGCCGTTTTCCATTCGTCACCCTCCTTCATTTTGATATGATGCTAACCACTTTTAAGATCAATCTTAGAAAATATGTTAGCACCATAAAGTTCATCAAGCATATCATCTAAACGAGGTATAGGGTGTCGATACTTCACCATAATATTATTGATTGCTCGGCAATCAACATACATGTGCCAACTACCATCTTTCTTTGGCACAAGTAAAACAGGAACAACACATGGGCTCATGCTTTCTTGGATATGAACCTTCTCCATAAGCTCATCTATCTGCCTTTGCAAATCTTTAGTCTCCATAGGATTAGTTCTATAGGCTGGTCTGTTTGGAAGTGAAGCTCCGAGTACAAAATCGATTTGATATTCAATCCCACGTATTGGTGGCAACCCCTTGAGGTTTTCTTCTGGAAAAAATCCTTATAATCCTAAAATAAGGATGACATCTCACTCGGAAACACCGGTTCAAGGATAGTTAAGCTCGAAAGAGCTCCTTTAAATACAAATAACAACTTTGGTTGCTTAGAATAAAGATACTTTTTAACTTCACCAGATTTAGCAAAGAAACTGGACTATTTTGGAGTGTTTTCCTTCTTTTGTTTAAGCTGCAATTGATATTGATAAACTTCTTGAGGTGTTAATGGCACCAAAACAGTTTTCCTGCCATTAAACTCAAAAGAATATTTGTTAGTGAAACCGTCATGTTTTACCTTGCGATCAGATTGCCAAGGCCTCCCAAGAAGTATATGTCCAACTTCTATTGGTAGAACATCACATAGAATTTTATCTTTATACTTCGCAATAGCTATAAGAACTACTACTTGGCTGGTCACATTCATCTCGCCATTTTCATTGAGCCATTGAAGTTTATACGGCTTTGGATGCTTCTTAACTTCTATTCCATGTTTCTGGACCATAGTATCACTCGCCACATTAGTACAACTGCCTCCATCGATTATGAGTCTGCAAACTTTGTCGTGAACAAAGCAGCATGTGTGGAACAAGTTCTCTCTTTGCTCATGCTCTTCAGCCTTTGTTTTCATGTTTACAGTTCTCCTTGCAACCAATAAGTCACCACGAACTGGATTTTCTTCATTTTCTTCTTCAGTAGCATTCACTTCCTCATCTTCTGATTCAAACTCACCATTGTCGAGAATAACCATAACTCTCTTGTTGGTGTAATCATTGGCATAATGTCCCCTTCCATGACACTTATAACAGCTTATATCACGAGTCCTTGAGGTTGAAGCTACCTGTTTTCCTTTATCCTTGCTGTACACATTTGGCTTAGCTTCTTCTTTAGGCGTATGAACTGTCTTCTTATCTCTTGGATAAACTGTTTTCTCTTCTTTGAAGAAACTTGTTCTTTCAGCTCCAAATCTTGCTCTGGATTTTCCTTTTTGCGTGAGTTTCTGTTCAATCAGTATAGCTTTGTAAAAAATTTCCTCTAACTCAACATAATGTTGCATTTCCAGATCGTCTTGAATATCTCTATTCAATCCTCCAAGGAATCCAGACATTGTAGCTTCTCTATTTTTTAAAATATTAGCTCTTATCATAAGAAGCTCCATTTCTTGGAAATACTCTTCAACTGATCGATGTCCTTGAGTAAGTCTTCTTAGTTTTTGATGAAGCTCTCAGTGGTAATGACTTGGAACAAACCTTCTGCGCATGATAACCTTCATTTCTCGCCATGTTTCTACCAGATTCTCTTCATTACATCTTCTGGACGTTACTAATTGATCCCACCGGCTCAATGCATAATCATAGAACTCTGTTGCAGCAACTTGCACCTTCTTATGCTCTGAATATTGTTGACATTCAAAAGCAACCTCAATTTTCTTTTCCCACTCCACATATGCATCCGGATCAGCTCAACCATGAAATGGAGGGATTTTTTGTTTGAATCCAGCAAGATCATCTCCCGGAATCCTTCTTTCTTCTTGCACACGTCTATGCCTCCTGTGATTA
The DNA here is from genome assembly GCA_900406275.1 of Anastatica hierochuntica. Lineage (NCBI taxonomy): Eukaryota > Viridiplantae > Streptophyta > Magnoliopsida > Brassicales > Brassicaceae > Anastatica > Anastatica hierochuntica. Next base: position 14,593 of record OVAN01000656.1, read on the forward strand.
GTCCGAGAAGAAGAGCTGTTGATGTTATAGTAATTATCAGCCTCTTCTTGGTGCTGATTTCTTGGTTGCTCTTGATTATGTTGTCCTAACAGCTCGTGAATTTGCCTTAGGCTCTCTGATGTCGCCTTGCTTTGTTGCTGGATTTCTCGTCTCAAAGTTTTAGTTTGTTGATGGTTTACATGCTGTAAGTCCAGCCACACAGCTTCCATTCGAACTTGAAGTTCTCGTTCCATTTTGCTTGTGACTGCCTTTGCTAGAAGCTTATATTGTTTGCTGAACTCCTCATCGCTTACATCCGTCATGGTTCTCTAAAACACAAGAAACACACAACCAGTAACTAGTTCTAAAGAAAATGATTGATTAAAACAGAAAAGATTATAACACACTTCAATCAATCTCTAGGAACTTATCAGATTCTGAAAATTTCTTTTTAAACCAAAAACAGATTGTTCTAATGGATTTAAACAACCTAAAAAAATTTCTAGATTGATAAAATCACTATCAATTTCGTCCAAACCTTCTAACATAGAACTGGAACTCAATAGTCACTTTCTTCTAACAAAATTTGAAATAGACAGAGATAGAAAACTTAACTTGATGAGATCTCGGGGAGATCTTCCCTAGATCGAACTCTAGAGATTGGGATAAGCCTTGCTGTTCAGAATTGAGCACAAGGGATTTGGATGATGGATCACACAGGAGTTGCAGAAAAGCTCTTGATTTGATCAGTTATAAACTCAATAGAAACACCAAAGTATTCTGAGAATTTCTGCTGGATATACACAACAACAAGTGAACAACTTTTAGAAAGAGATTTGATTAAAAAAAAGGTTGTTGTTGTTTCTTCTACATAGATCACGAAATTATAAAGAGAAAAGAGAGAGAAAAGATTTTTTAATGACTTGTACATGCACAAGTCCTAGGAAATTTCAGCAACATTAAATATGAATTTTGAACATAAAATTGGCTCCTTTTCCCTCCTTAGGCGGGGCTTTTTTTGCTAGTAATATGCCTTGAGCTTTTATCTTCAACAAATGAGCAATTGTGAAGTGAAACAGCTGCCTTATTAAACCCTTGTCAAGAAAACCCATTGGGACAAAACTTGACAAGGGAAAAAGAGTACAACTGAGACACTCTTCCTATTTTTTGAGATCACTTAGCTTGGATAGTGATTAGAGTGCTTTGGTTGTTTCTTTCTCCACTTCAGATTAATTCTGTTTCGTGGCTCCAAGTGTGCATAAGATTCCCTCCTATAGCTGGCTTGAGTTCCTTAGCTTTAGCTCGAGTTATGAGTCCATTTGGAATGGTCAGTGCTTCCTCAGCTACAAGCTCTTCTTTAAGTTTTGGTTTATGCTCCAACTTTGTTGTAGCTTCCATGATCATATCACTTGGGATGGGAAGTTACACTGTCATTCTAAATATTTTATATGTTTTATTTTTGAATATTTTTTTTATTCTTTAACTAACTACCCTTTCCTTTATTTTTTCTTTAACAACCTGTATAATGAACAATTATGTAATGCATCCAATTAATTAATTCATCACACACTAAATTTTCTTTTACATTTAGAAGATTTAATTATTATGTATAAGTAAATTTCATTTCAATTTCTTTGATGCTTGATTTTATAATCTTTTTTATATGCGATGAAATAGAATTGCTATCAAAAACTGTATGTAATGTCTATTCTATAGATGAAATAATATTTCTAAACTTTTTTCCCCGTTAACCATTAGTTTTGACATTTGAGTCTATTATATATTTCAGAACTTATGTTACTAATTTAGTTTTGACATCAATAGTATTACTAAGTATGAAGTCAAAGTCTAGGTGTCAATTCGTACGAAGAGAGTTGGTAGTGTGACATCGTGTGAGGCTTCGTCGGGATCTCAAAAAAAATCGTCAAAATCTTATCTATCACGATCTTGTGCACCGATTTTGATATGACACTACCAGATTAATTTATTCCCATTCTCTAATATTTCCTGGATAATTTTAACCTACTAAAATCGTGTAAAATCGTATTTGGTCTCGGTTTTGTTATTAAACTTGAAAATTTAACAACAAAATTTGGCCAAAACAATAGACAAAATAAAAAATACCCACAAAGATTAACCCTTAATCATATATCATGTAGCCGAGGACATTGCTTCCTAGTAGTTGAGTCTCCAGAGCCAATCCTCAGGCACCAGGGTTCGACCCTCCTCCACCATAGAGTGAAGGGAATATGTGGGGCTAATGGACTATCGAACCGGCCTGTTGTGGTCCGTTTGTTGACAAAAAAATTCATATATCTTGTATACATATATTATCAGCGGGCAACCTAATACTATTTTGCAACATTCTCCATAACTTTGTCTACCGAATGAAAAAAATTTGAGAACCATAACTTTCTTTTCTTTCATCGTGTGGTAATCTCAAAGGTATATCGTTTTGCTCTCCCCACATCTTTTTTTTTTTGGTTTTGCGAATTCCATGATTACAAAAGTTATAAATTAGTTTCGGTGATAGCCTAATACTGTCTGTTGTAGCGACCTTTTCTGTTGTTTGACCCTGGGTTTATAACTAGGGATTCTAAGTTTCATTTCAAAGATTCAAGTTTATGATCTGTAGATTTAATCTATGTGGTTACGCCTATAATGCTGAAAACTAGGGTTTGTGATCATTTAGGCCTAGCCAAAATACCCGATTTTAGGGTACCCAAACTGAAATCCGAAAAGGAAGTGTATAATATCCGAATGAGTTATAAAATTGATGCGGTGTCAACTTTCACCCAGAAAACACACTACAACTGCAAGTGAACAGCATAGTTGTAGTACTTCAGGTTACCGATCCCACGAGGACTTGGATTGTACGCCACGAGTCTTAGGAATGACTTAAGCTAAAACAAAAAATAAAAAAAATAGTTTTGTGAGTGTAAAAAGAAAAGAAAACAACTTAAAGTAAGTAAAAGAATGTAAATCAATGGGAAAAGCGTTATGTATATAGGACATTCGCAGAGAAACATGCATCAAAGTAACCGTAATGTTTAGGGATTAGAATTAAGCAACATTTAGAACTCGAAAATACTAATTTAGATCCTCTTCACTTACGAGGTTCAAGATTCTATATTTAAATAACCAAGGGACAACGTGATGCAGCCACAATGGAGCCTCAAGATGAGCTAGAATCTGATCATAATCGATGGGAGCTTAACAAGGAGCAAATAGATCATAGCATAGAGAAAGAGGGGCTGGAGCATAATTTGGATCAGTTGGAGTTCAAGGAATTAGAGCTTAGCTCGGATTAGATCAAAAATGACAAAGATAATTCAGTTTACTTCTCGGTAGGTCGAATGACAAGATCAAAGAATAAGTTGCTTCAAAAGACTCAATTCAAAAGCTTATCAATTTCATGGAGCATAAGTTTACAAGAGGAGATGAGTTTGATCCAGCCACGACATGCTCAACAATTTTTAATGTTATAAGTAATTAAGTTTACCTTCATTGAAGATGGAGCGATCAAGTTATGCCAAGTTTTATCTGATTCTCCAGCCTGGTAAATATGAAGTACTGTGAAGTTGGGATGAAGAAGGTACGACCAAGTATTCTCAAGTATTTTTTTCTGAAGTTGTACTGAAGCAGGTTGGCTCAAGTTTTACCAAGTATTCTCCGTCTGAAGAATAAATGCAGTCAAGTATTGCTTAGAATTCTGTTAAGTATGCTTCTAATTCTGAACTTATTTAATATTTTTCTGGACTTGTTTGCTATAAAATAAGGCAAACAACATGAATAAAACTAATCATCTTCTTATCAAAAACCTTTCAAAACTGTGATTCCTTTGTTCATCTTTGAACATCGAACAATTTGCTAGGAGAGCGATCTCCATTGAAGCAAAGCTTCAAAACCAACTGTGGGTAGTCGCGGGTTATTGAAGAAAACTTCTCTTAGGGAATTCCGCAGCCCCTTGAAAAGTCCATCTCATTCTATTCCATCTCCATCGAATCACCCTTAAGAGTTCCAAAGGAAGAGGCTTAATCTAAGGGCGTATCAAGTGGTATCAGAGCTACTTGAGGGTTCGAAAGTTCTGTTATGTTTTTGGGGTTTGTTTTCCATCTCTTCATTTTCTTAAACACTTCTTTTCTGTCTTTCTATGTCTGAGTCATTCTAAGCCAGCCTTAAAAAAAAGAAAACGCAACACAAAAGAAAACGTAAAAATAAAAAAAAAACCCAGGAGAAATCGGGTTAGGCTTGGTAAATCAGTTTGGCGAAAAAAATCTTGCAATATGTCTATCTTATTCTCTGTTTTTAGTGGGGGGTTTCTTTTCTGGTTTGAATTGATCTATGTTCATTGCTGAACGTATTTGAACACCAAAAGAAAATCCTTGAGTGAATTAAAAAAAAATTCGAGAAAAGAGAGTTGATTTTTTCTTAACTTGTTTGTTAATTATTTTCAGGAAGGATGTCTGAACACAGTGATGACAAACGAGGAGTTCCAATAGCTAATATCAATCAACTTCAACTTGATGCCATGATTGTCGAAATCACTAGAAGAGTTTGAGCTGAATTTTTGCAAGCTAATGATGTTTTGAATGTTGAAAAGGCAGGTCTTGATGCACCAGATCGTACTCAAGCAAGAGCACAAAGAAGCGCAGCTCATAGGAGGGCCAGAGTGAATGAACTCGACAATCTTTCAACGACATCTGGTTTTAGTGAAAGGAGTTCACAAAACAATGAGCGCCTTCATCAAAGGGAAAAAAATAGAGCAGCTAGAACACGAGCTGTTAATGATATCGGAGGTCTTAAACTCAGAATTCCTTGATTCCGTGGTAAGAATGATCCTGATGCCTATTTGGAATGAGAAAAGAAGCTGGAAAGTGTTTTTGATTGTTAAGAATACACCACAGAGAAGAAGGTAAAGCTAGCAGCTTCTGAATTTTGTGGATATGCTATCAACTGGTGGGATCAGATTGTTACTTCAAGGAGACACAATGGAGAACAACCATTTGCTTCGTGCTTTAAGATGAAAACTATCATGAGAAAGCTCTTTGTTCCTAGCCATTACAACATAGAACTTTATCAAAAGCTAAGAAGGCTGATACAAGGGAACAAAAGTGTGGAGGAGTATTACCAATAAATGGAAAGGCTAATGATGAAAGCTGATATTTTTGAGGATGCTGAAGCAACTATGACTCGTTTTCAAGGGGGGATTGAATCGAGAAATTCAAGACAGGTTGGAAATGCAAGGATATGGAGATCTTGAGGAACTAATGCATAAGGCGATACTTATCGAGCAACAAATCAGGAGAAAAAGCTCTTCAAGGAATCAATACAATTCAACTCCCAAACTAGCTTATCCTAAGGATGACAAGGTCTATGTTAAGCCAAAAGAAGAGAATAAATCAGTTGGAATCGACCGTGATGATAAAGGGAAAGGACTTGCTTCTTTTACACGTTCCAGAAATGTTAAGTGCTTTAAATGTCAAGGGTTTGGACAATATGAAAATGAGTGTACCAACAAGAAAGTTATGGTTCTTCTAGAAAATGGGGAGATCATTTCAAAAGATGAAAAGACAGCAGATGCAACTGACGAGGAAACCATGGATTTTCCAGTTCCGGGAGAATTATTTGTTATAAGAAGGACATTGAATGCTTAGGTCAAGTCTAAAGAGCATGAACAGCGAGAAAACTTGTTTCATACTCGATGTTTCATTGATAACAAGGTGTACAACGTGATCATAGATGGAAGAAGCTGTACAAATGTGGTCAGCAAAACTTTGGTGGAAAAACTTGGTCTTAGTACTTAAGCATATCTGAAATCATACTCATTGCAATGGTTGAGTGTAAAAGGAGTAATGCATGTGAACAACCAATTAATGATTCCTTTCACCATATGGCGTTATCAAGATGAAGTGTCATGCGATGTTCTTCCAATGGAGGCCAGCCACATTCTACTCGGCAGGCCTTGGCAATATGATAAGAGAAGTGTCCATGATGGGTTTACTAATCGTTACTCTTTTGAAAACAAGGGGGAAAAGATCACATTGGTACCGTTGTCACCGCAAGAAGTACACAATGATCAAATGTAGATGAAGCAAAGAAGAGAAGAAGCCAACACCTTGGCTAAAACTAAAACAGAGGAGAAAAGGACAAAGGATAACAATTCTAAATTCTTTGCATCATCCAACGAAGTTAGTAAGGCTTTGAGCATGAGACAATCTGTGATTTTGTTTATGTTTAAAGAAACACTAACGATATCTTCTGATTTTTCATCGGAGCTTTCGAGTGAGATTAAGTTTCGCTTGCAGGATTACAAGGACATCTTTTCAGAGGGGGGTTCGAAGGAGCTGCCACCAATTCGAGGCATTGAACATCAAATTGACTTCATTCCAGGATCATCTCTCCCAAACAAACCAACATATTGAGCCAATCCGAAAGAGGCCAAAAAACTTCAACGACAAGTAAATAAGCTCATGGAAAAGGGGCATGTCCGGGAAAGTATGAGCCCGTGTGATGTACCGGTTCTACTCGTGCCAAAGAAGGATGGAAGTTGGCGAATGTGCGTAGATTGCAGAGCTATTAACGACATAACAGTTAAGTATCGCTATCATATTCCTCGCCTTGTTTGTATGCTATCTGAGCTGCATGGTTCATGTGTCCTTTGTAAAGTAGATTTAAAAAGTGGTTATCACCAAATCCGAATGAAAGAGTGTTATGAGTGGAAAACTGCTCTTAAAACGAGATATGGATTGTACGAATGGTTGATAATGCCTTTTGGATTAACTAACGCACCGAGTACATTCATGAGACTAATGATACAAGTTCTGCGAGCTTTCATTGGATTGTTTATTGTGGTATATTTTGATGATATCCTGATTTACAACAAAACTATGGATGAATATTTTTGTCATTTGAAATAGGTTTTAGATGTCCTAAGGAAGGAGAAACTGTAAGCCAATTTTCAGAAATCCTCTTTTGGAACGGATAATCTAGTTTTTCTTGGTTTGTTTTGAGAGCACAAGGCATACAAGTGGCTGAGGAGAAGATTAAAGCCATTAGAGATTGGCCAGTCCCTAAAACCGTTGGAGAAGTAAGAAGTTTCCATGGTCTTGCAGGATTTTACCGAAGGTTCGTCAAAGATTTCAGCACCATCGCTGCACCTCTCACAGAAATTATTAAAAAGGACGTTGGATTTAAATGGGGATAAGCTCAGGAGAAAGGATTTCAATTGTTGAAAGGGAAGTTAACTAATGCGCCATTGTTAGTCCTACCAGATTTCAATAAAGCTTTTGAAATTGAATGTGATGCATATGATGAAGGAATTGGAGCTGTCTTGATGCATGAAAGGAAACCAATAGCTTATTTCAACGAGAAACTTGGAGCAACAACATTGAACTATCCCACTTATGACAAGGAGCTTTACGCATTGATAAGGGCTTTAGAAACTTGGCACCACTATCTTTGGCCAAAGGAGTTGGTAATCCCCATGAAACATCAGTCACTTAAGCATTTAAAGAGTCAGAACAAGCTGAACAAAAGGCATGCAAAATGGTTAGAGTTTCTTGAATCTTTTCCATATGTCATCAAGTACAAGAAAGGTAAACAGAATATTGTGGATGAAGCTCTTTCAAGGAGGTATGCTTTGCTTTCTTCTATCGAAACTAAACTGCTAGGATTCGAGCATATCAAGTCATATTATGCAGAAGTTCCATATTTCAAAGAATTGTACGAAGCAAGTGAAAATCATGCGAGTGGACCATATTACCAAGTGGATGGATTTCTTTTTATGTGAAAACCGCTTGTGTATTCATAATTGCTCTTTGAGAGAACTGTTTGTCAGGGAAGCACATGGAGGAGGACTTATGGGGCACTTTGGAGTAGCAAAAACAATGAGTACGTTGCTGGAACATTTTCATTGGCCGAGAATGAAGAGGGACGTGGAAAGAATATGTGAACGTTATGTGACGTGCAAGAAAGCCAAATCCAAAGTTCAATCTACATGTTTGTACACTCCTCTCCCTATTCCAAGTGAACCTTGGACTGAGTTTTCTATGGATTTTGTGTAAGGACTACCTAGAACAAGTAAAGGCCAAGATTCCATCTTTGTTGTGGTAGACAGATTTTCAAAAATGGTACATTCAATTCCTTGCCACAAAACTGATAGTGCACACATGGTTGCTGATTTGTTCTTTGGAGAGATTCTTAGGATGCATGGGATGCCTAGGACCATTGTTCCGGATAGACACTCTAAGTTCGTTAGTCATTTTTGGAGAACATTGTGGGGAAAACTTGGAACTAAATTACTTTTCTCAACCACATGTCATCCTCAAATAGATGGACAAACTGAAGTTGTTAATCGAACCTTGTCTACTCTCTTGCTTGCCATCATTAAAAGAAACATTCGAACTTGGGAAGATTATTTGCCTCATGTGGAATTTGTATATTATCATTCGATGCATTTAACAACAAAAATGTCTCCTTTTCAAGTGGTTTATGAATTTAATCCTTTGTCTCCTTTGGATCTGATTTCTTTGCCTTTGCAAGAACAAACTATCTTAGATGGCAAAAAGAAAGCCGGGTTTGTTAGATCCTTGCATGAACAGGTGAAGAGAAACATAGAAGAACGCACAAAGATGTACGAGAGAAAGAACAACAAAGTCAAAAGGAGCCGGTGCTGGAACCAGGAGACTTGGTGTGGATTCATCTAAGGAAAGAGAGGTTTCCAAATGAATGAAAATCTAAACTCATGCCAAGGACAAATGGCCCATTCAAAGTCTTGGAGAGAATTAGCAACAATGCCTACAAAATTGAACTTCCAAGCAAGTATGCGATCAGTTTAATCTTCAATGTTTCTGACTTGATTCCTTATATTGTAGATGATCTAGATTTGAGGACAAATCTTTTAAAAGGATGTGGGGATAATGCAACCAAAATGGAGCCTCCAGATGAGCTAGAATCTGATCAGAATCGACGGGAGCTTAACAAGGAGCAAATGGATCACAGCATGGAGAAAGAGTGGTTGGAGAATAATTTGGATCAGTTGGAGTTCAAGGAATTAGAGCTTAGCTCGGATCAGATAAAAATGACTAAGATAATTCAGTTTACTTCTCGATCGGTTCAATGACGAGATCAAAGACTAAATTGCTTAAAGACTCAATTCAGAAGCTTATCAATTTCGTGGAGCATAAGGAGACCAAAGGAGATGAGTTTGATCCAGCCAAGACATGCTAAAATTTTTTTAATGTTATAAGTAATTAAGTTTACCTTCATTGAAGATGAGCGATCAAGTTATGCCAAGTTTTATCTGATTCTCCAGCCTGGTAAATATGAAGTACTGTGAAGTTGGGATGAAGAAGGTACGACCAAGTATTCTCAAGTATTTTGTTCTGAAGTTGGACTGAAGCAGGTTAGCTCAAGTTTTACCAAGTATTCTCCGTCTGAAGAATGAATGCAGTCAAGGATTGCTTAGAATTCCTGTTAAGTATGCTTAGAATTCTGAACTTATTTAATATTTTTCTGGATTTGTTTGCTATAAAATAAGGCAAAACACATGAATAAAACTAATCATCTTTTTATCAAAAACTTTCAAAACTGGTGATTCTTTTGTTCATCTTTGAACATCGAACAATTTGCTAGGAGAGCGATCTCCATTGATGCAAAGCTTCAAAAACAACTGTGGGCAACCGCATGTTGTTGAAGAAAACGTCTCTTGGGGAATTCCACAGCCCCTGGAAAAGTCCATCTCAATCTATTCCATCTCCATCGAATGACCCTCAAGAGTTCCAAACGACGAGACTGAATCTAAGGCCATATCACAACGCCTTTTGGATGGCCTTGTAGAGATTAAATATGCATTATATGGATTCAGGTTTCGATAAGTTCACTGAGCCAAGGTGATCTACTTTCGAAGCTTCCTTGTAACTCAGCTTGTCGAAGATTTAGGTTCAGGTTATTTAACAAGGTTTTGGAATGAAAATCTACTTATGGACAGACTATCAGATGCGCGGTAAAGTAATCATGCAATAAGATCAACTGAAACAAAACCAATATGAATCCCTAATCAAATACTACCAACTTATTATGACATGATCTTTTTGAGAAGCCTAAAAACCTAACAAATTGATTACTCAGACATGGAGCACAAAACACAACAAGTAATCATGGAAGAATTCATCATAAATAAATTAAGAGGTTAGAAATCTTCTTTATAAAGAAGTACATAATGAATATTTCCAAAGAACACTTAGAAACTTCAAGAACAATGAAAAACACTCAAAAAGGTTTTGACTGCTTTGTAAGACTCTGTAAAATTCATGGCTATCTCTATTCTAATGGCTAAGAACAAGTATTTATAATGCTAGGTCTTCTTAGGTCGTCCTTGGAAATTTCAATTTTGACGAAATCCATATCAGTTAAGGGAACCGAAAGATATGATGCAAAATCTGTCTTTGACCACAAAATATCTCTTGGATTGTTTTTGGACAAAAACGGACACTCGACCGGTGCTGGGAAACACGTCACCCGGTTAGAGCATGTCAACTGCTCCACTTGCTTCATTTATAAGACATACAAATATGTATTCGCTTAAACGGTTGTAACGTCTTGGTCGTAGCTCCAAATAAATTCAAACCACTTGCATTAGAAAGCTAATTAAAAATAATAACTTTTCACCAAATTTCAGCTCAATCCAATGAAGGAAAGACCTTCGTTCAAGGCGATCTTTCTGATGTCGAGAATCTTTCTAGATTGATAAAATGCAAAACTCAAGTATTTGAGCTTCTGCCTTCTTGATCCGTCAATGAAACTTTCTTATAAATATGGATGAGAAGAAGTTAGCACTTTTCTCCATCCTTTTTGATGATTTGACATGATTAGTCCTTAAAATCACAAATACGAGAAAACTACCTCTAAAGGTCGAAAAAGCGTTAAAATCCCTGCAAATGAATAAGTAAAAATCCAACCAAAAACAGTAAAATATAAGTGTTATCAAGTCCCATGGACTTAGCTTCTTGCTTGTCCTCAAGCAAAGAAAATCTAAGAATGAAAAAGAGGTTTGAAAACGCGGAAACATACCTTTCTCCTCTGAAACATTTCTCGGGGTCCTCTCGGTCATCTCCAAACAATAACACCAACACACAGAGGTTAGTTCAACATACTTCCATTTTCTTAGAAATCATCCCAATTTGAGCCAAAATCACAAATAAAACGACATCTCCCCTGGCCCCTAATTATTCCTAAGGTGCGGTCTCATCGAGGGAATATCGATCTAAGAACAAGTGACTCAAACTCAAACAAGTTCCTAAATACATCAAACCTTTGAAAGCTCAACCCCCATTCTATTCTTATGCTTTAGAGGCTATTTTTTTCCCTACTTTTCTAGGATATCATTTTATTTTTTTTGTCAGCCTTTTGAGAATCACATTTTCACTTTTTTTTAGGGTATAATTTTATTTTTTCAATCGATCTATTTTCTCTTTTTTTTTTCCTTTTTCTTTTCTTTTCTTTTTTATAAATGAAACACAAATGGAATAAGTCTCCATGATTCTTAAGGGTTCTAAATTTTTGATAAATGCCCCTTTGCTCATTTCATCGAACCTTAAATCCATAAAATTTGAAAGAAATAGTAGAAGGGAAATCATTCACTAGGAATCTTTAGTATCAGGCATGAAAGAGGAGTTTATCAAATAATACCTAGCCCCAAGATGAGAAATTAAATTCAAATTAAGTTGGAACCAACATCAAAAATTCGAGTCCTAAAGAGACATGGTCGTCTTGGTAGATTGATCAACTAGAAATTTTCCATTCAGTAAAATCTGCAGTCAATAACTACTATAGAAGCAACACGAAAGTTAGCACAAAACAATATTCCAACAACATTAAATATAATTTGAAACATGTTTTGACTCAATAAAAAATATCAAAATGACTAAATAAAAATATAAAGTACATAAGAAAAAAAGAAAAAGACATTAGTCACGGATAAACCCCTCCAGACTTCCCTAACACCATCTTGGATTAAAAGCAATCTACAGTAGGGATGATAGAATCAATAAAGTAAAAAAGAAAAATTAAACTGAAATGAAAAAGACAATGACTCGAAAAATGACACTTGATAAAAGACTCAAAAGTCTGCTGAATGTGAATCGTCTGGGGTGTCGCTGCTCAAAACTGCATCTGGATCCTGTGTAGGGGTGTATCCTGCGTGTAGTGAAGAATCACTCTGAGCTGTGTTGGACGTTTCAGTTGCATCCTATCCAAAGTCTGAAACTGGAGAAAAACTCTGTAAGTCTCCATCATATACTGGCTTAGCTCTCTCCCTGCGAGCCCTCCATAAAACTCCTAGCACATCGTGTCCCAGAACACAAACAACTCTGTCATCTTCCTCTCCAAACAAGCTCTCCTCACTCTCTCCTCAACTAAGACAACACGAAGATCCTCTAAAGACTCTGTCTATGGGACAAGATCTGAAGCAGCATAAGTCATGCTCCGAGGAAGCGATCCTCCTACTCATGCAGCAGCCATGGCAGCAAAGGCCTTTGCTCTATGATAGTCCCTCAAACCAAGAATGCAACACTTTGGTGATCTCCTAAAAATCTGAGAAGGAGAAGGGTCAAATACTGTATGACATTCCTGCAGAGATGGAAGGAATGAGTAGGGAAGAAGAACACAAGCTGGCTAAGTGTCGTGAAGAGGCATTAACTGGTACGCGAAAGTCTCCGTACCCTCAATCCATCCTGCAAGAAAACGAGACCTAGCAAGTCTTAAAATATCCAACAATCCACTGCTAGCCATGGGTATCTCAGAACTGAAGTCCACTCCTCTAGAGCTAAGGATATAAGTGATAATCTCCAAAATGGGATGTGTAGCTCAGCTCTCTCTTCTCCTTAGCTGAATCATGCTTCACATCTATCATCCTCATAGCAATCAGAGCAACATAGTTGGCTCTCTGAGGGGCATCATCAAAAGGAGAGATGAGGATGCAGAACTCATCCTTAAGTAATGAACTCCGTTCGGTTTTGCTGAAGATCCGTTGTGCTAAAAGCCTATGCACATAACAAACTGCAAGATGTCCAATCTTTGCTTCTTTGGAGGGCTTGGGTCGTAGAGTCTCATGTGCAAAACGATCCGATGAACTGTAGGACGCATGATCCGAGCTAAACTTGGGTTCATCCAAGCATTTCAAATGCAAAAGTAAATAGTGCCTCTAGATGAGAAAGTAAGAATGCCATCTTGAGCCTTAACTTGTTTTTCCTTAGGATAGGAAAGATCAACCGTGCTAAGGAACTCCTTGGAAAGCTTCTCATAGACTGGAAAAGATAGCTCCACGAAATCTCTCAAACCCAAATTATCCAAAAACCAAGTGAAGTCTCTCGTCAATCCTATGACATCAAGTTTTGGGAAATGGATCTTCAAGGGAGCTTGAAGCTTTATTGTAGAAAGGGCTATATCATAGTCGACATTTTGATCTATCTTGGGTCGAACAACTCTTCTTCTTGGTTTCGGAGGTGCTCGGACCGTGAGTGCAAGCCCCTTGGCTCGTGACTTCCTTTGCTTCTTTAGTGGTGGAGACTTTGTCACATCATTGATGACTTGTGATACCGAAACGAAAACAGTCTCCTCCACTTGAATCTATTCTCTAGTATCTTCCGAATTGTCACTCAAAGTGGCATCACTCTCACTTGCTAAATCCTTCCCATGTGTCATTGTGACTTTTGATAAACAGTATTTTTACATACTTTTACCTTGAATTTTTATTCATTTTTAGATATTTTATGCTTTTATTTATCAAAAATGGTAGTTTTCTTGTATTTATAGTGTTAAAAGTCATTTTAGATCGAACAATATATTTTGGAGCAGTTTGGACTCATTTGTAGCAAAAGTCAGTTTCTGGATAGGTTTCATGCAACCAAAATATCATCCCAGTTGAAAGCTTTCCTCTCAATGGAACTTGATAAAATTTAGATAAGCACTAGTATACTGAGTAAGGTTTGTAATGGAGTTGGTTTTAAGGAAAATGGATCACTGGATCAGAAGTTATAAGCAATTTAGTGAAGGTTGGTCCGTCTGCCCCGAAGCAGGAATGTGCCTAAAAATGAGGTGTGACAGTGTTTTGATAAAAATCATTCACCAACAGGTACCATCAATCTCCCTGATAGGTTGATGAACACTTTCAAACTGGTCTTGGCCAAAAATCACCCCTAAACCGGTGTTAGCCTATTCTCGACCCTAACTTAACCTAAATCGACTTTTTTGTCCTAATACTATAAATACCTATTTTTAGCCTTTTGTGAAAGGAGAGCCATGAATTTTAGAGAGATATAGACCTTAGGAGACAGAGAACTCGTGCCATCCCTTCCCATTAAAGAGATTTGATTTCAAGAGCTTTTAAGGAGAAGATCTCGCTTTGTAATCGATATTGCTAAGTTTCTAAACCTTTAGGCTCTTAATTAGTTGATGTTTTATACTTTTATCTCGTGCATACCTATTGGATGAGCTTTGAGTAGTTTATCCATTGGGTAAGGGGTTTTCAAAGGGGATTCAAGAATTGATTGCTAGATTGTTAGATTTGGTGATTTATGTGGGGTTCTTCATCTAGATTCTTAGTTGTTGATTTGTAGTTGATTGACCATCTAGATACTGTTATTTAGGATTGATTCATTCACCAAAAATTTTTTTCGATTGCCTTGTTTAATCAGGATGAGCAAAAACGTCGGTCTTCACGGGAGTGATTTTACAGGGTTTTTGCGTACTTTTTAATCTGAACTTTATGCTAGTTTATTCACTTGATTACCAATGGGAGTTGAATAATTTAAGTTTTTAGACTTTAATAATTGATACTACGGTAGTAGTTTAATTATCCTTGCATGATTTGTGTTCTAGGACAAACCTATTAAATTCATCGGTCTATTATCCTGTTTTAATCAATTCTTGATAACATGAGATTTTCTCAATGCCCAATGTTTTCTCTTATTGATAATTGATATTGTTTACTTTCTGTTTCTAGTTTATTTAGTTATAATTTTGTGCCTCACAATTCTGTAAAACAAGCCTCCATATTCTCGCTTTAGCTTAATTCGATTCTTACAAACTTGTAGTGTGGTTCTTGGTCTGTATGAATTTGATCACTAAGTACTACCACAACCGCTGTGCACTTGCAGCATTTTTCTATTTCTCTGGGTAAAAATTTTAACACATCAAGTTTTTGGCGCCGTTGCCAGGGACCAATTCAATTACCTACGAGTTTCTGATTAGGATTTAGTCTAAGACTTTTTCGTTTTTCATTTCTTTTTTATTTTTATTTTTATTTTTTGTTTACTTTTTGTTGGTTCTATTAACTTCTTGTGAGAGATTAAAGAAAATAAGTACTACACAATTTATTTTCCCTTGATTTCCAAGAAGACTGAAATGGAGCTTCAACATCGAACAATCAGAGAATTAGACTCGCCGAGTTCTTCTTACATCAACCATAATCCAATTTGCCCCGCTCAACCTCTAGGAGTGTTTAATATCAGCTATGAATTTATATCTTGGGATGATAAACATCAATTTAGTGGTTTAGATGAAGAAGACCCCATGGATCATATTGAAATGATCGAAGAAATTTGCAGAATAAGAAGATATAATGGATTTTTTTACAACAATTTGAAGTGCAAGTTGTTCTCATTCTCTTTAGTTGAGAATGCCAAGATGTGGTTAAAGTCTCTTGTTTCCGGATCAATCACTACATGAGATCAATGCAAGAGAGCTTTCTTGAAAAACTTCTACTCGAAGAAAAGATTGGAGCAAATGAGAAGGAGAATTTTGGATTTTCAACAAGAGGTGATTAAATTATTATTCAACGCAGTAGAATACTTTAGGAAGTACCAAAGAGATGGCCCTCATAATGGTTTCAAAGAATTAGTTTGTTGGACTTCTTCTACGAAGGAATTGTTGAAAAAATCAGGATGGCACTCGACATTGCATGAAAAGGGAGCTTCATGACTAACACTGCATCTCAAGCTAACATTCTTATTGAAAACCTAGCTTAGAGCAACAAAAATTTATATCCAACTCAAGAGAGAGCTGTGGAGGCCATAAAGCCAAACTCTGATTCCACAAAGATCTCTGAGCTGAAATCTATGATTGCTCAATTTCGAAGGAGCAAAAAAAGGGTGTAAATCACCATGAGGACATGAGAGATTCTTATGTAAGTGCTATTCAATATCATAAAAGTGATGGTGTCCATGGGTAGCAAATGGAAGTTCACTACATCAGCAGTCTAGAGAATTCCCATCAAAACCGAAACCGAGAAAATTTTGGATATGATGGTCTTCAAATGCAGCAGCGGTTCAATGACTTTAAGATGAGATTAGGATATATTTCTCATGCCAAAGACGTGGATTTATTTTCCATAGAGAACAAGTTTGAGCTTTTGTTTCAACAAGTCCTAGAAGGTCAAAAGCAAAATGCCGAAATCATGAACATCATATACAATCATCTCAATGTGAAGACCGACAGGCTATGTGGGAAGTTCATGGACCTTTCTAATCATGTCAAGATGCTGGATATTCAAGTTGCTCAAAGAGCATAAGGTGTGAAGAGGCAACCTGGTTTTCTTCACGAGAAAGATGAGAAAAACCCAAAGCATTGCAAGATAATAGAAATTCAGAACAAGGAAGATGATGGCACTGAGCTTGAGAAATTTTTTTTGGATGTTAATCCACTTGTTTCCGCTGATCCATTACAAAGTTTTGAGGATGATGAGCCAACACCCAAAGCACCGCATCAAAGGAGGCTTCATAAGATAGAAGACTCGATAAAGTTTGTCTTCTCATGTGAAATCAATGGTGTAGATTTTCAAGAACCTCTTTGTGACTCAAGAGCTACCGTAAATGTCATGCCTAAATTTATTGCAATCAATCTGGAGATTAGCGACATCAAGCCTTCTCACATGTCTCTCAATATTGGAGATGTTGCGAGATCCTCAAATGGATTCGTGAATGATGTAACAATGCAAGTAGGAGGCTGATTGGTTCCTGTTGATTTCCAAATTCTTGAGACAAGTAAAGACTCTATGATGCCATTGATTCTTGTGAGTTCTTTCCTTTCAACAGTGTGAGCAGTTATGGATTATCCTAATCGACGAGTTTCTTTCTCTAGAACCAAGAATAGAGTGTTCTACCCTGCAATTTCCACAAAGGATTTGCTCCTTACTCCTAAAGTGTGTGTCAACGCTATAAAAAATGTACTTAATCTTGATAGACATTACAAAAGAGCTTCAAAATCAGTACCATCCACTCATCCATGGTACATACACATTGCTAACATTTAGCAGCTGAAATCGAATTCCTCAATTCTTTGTTTACAAGAAGAAGCTTTTGAAAGATGTTAGAATACTTTTAGGATGACCCATACCTATACAAGAAGTGCTTTGATGAATTGTTTAGACGATGCATCCCAGAAGAAGATGTACCATGCTTTCTTTTTGCTTGTCATGGTTCAAATTATGGTGGATGCTTTGCAACTTTCAAAATAGTCTCCAAGGTATCATAAGCTGGTTTTTGGTGGCCTACCATGTTTAAGGATGTTCAAGACATTATATCCAAGTGTGGTTCGTGCCAAAGACAAGGGAACATCAACAAACGAAACGAGATGCCATAAAACTTCATCTAAGAAGTCGAAGTTTTTGATGTTTGGGGAATTGACTTTATGGGTCTGTTTCCTTCTTCCTTTGGTAACAAATACATTCCTGTGGCTGTGGATTACAATTCTAAATGGGTGGAAGCAATAGACAGCCCCAAAAATGATGCAAATGTGGTTATGAAGGTGTTGAAGGCGATCATTTTCCCAAGATTTGGTGTTCCGAGTGTTGTGATAAGCGATGGAGTATCTCACTTCATCAACAAAGTGTTTGAGAATCTCTTAAAGAAGAATGAAGTTAAACATAAGGTTGTTACATCTTACAC
Source organism: Anastatica hierochuntica (assembly GCA_900406275.1). Classification (NCBI taxonomy): domain Eukaryota; kingdom Viridiplantae; phylum Streptophyta; class Magnoliopsida; order Brassicales; family Brassicaceae; genus Anastatica; species Anastatica hierochuntica. Next base: position 32,517 of record OVAN01000656.1, read on the forward strand.
CCACAAACAAGTGGACATGTTTAGGTTTCTAACCGAAAAATCAAACGGATGATAGAGAAGATTGTGGGAAAGACGAGGAAGAATTGGTCGGTAAGACTTGATGATACTCTTTGGGCAGACCAGAAAACATACAAGACATCTATTGAGATTACTCCTTTTCATCTTGTCTATGGAAAATCATATCATCTTCTAGTAGAGATCGACTAGAAGGCTGAATGGGCAGTAAAGAAGCTGAACTACGACATCATACATGCCTTTGAAAGAAGATTGATTCAACTAAATGATCTTGAGGAAATTCGCTACAATGCTTATGAGAATTCACGGATTTACAAGGAAAAAGCTAAGGCATATCATGATAAGAAGATTGTTCCTCATGTAATTTCACCAAATGACCAGGTTCTACTCTTCAATTCACGCCTAGAACTCTTTCCCGGAAAGCTAAGATCAAGATGATCTGGACCATTCAAGATCAAGGAAGTGACACCATATGGTGCTGTGGTATTATTGATTCGAGATGGAGGAGATGTTACGGTCCTATGGACAACGCCTCAAACCATATCTTGCAGACATTGACAACACCGAAAGGGAAACAATTCCCTTAAGCAATCCACCTCCCATTTAAATGTAAAAGAAGTCGAGCTAAAGACTCAAAACAAGCGCTTTGTGGGAGGCAACTCACATGGTTTTTGATTTTATTTTATAATTTTTAGGACTTATTTAGATGTCTAATATTTAGTTTTAAATTTTTGGAGGATTTTAGAAAAACAAGAAAAAAACATAATAAAAATTCGGACTCAATACAACAACAAAGGAACCTGAAAGTTGTTTCGACTAGGTGGTGATTGACTTTACACCGGGATTTGCCAAAAAGAGGCCTTTGACCGGTCTCAGGGTCATTGTGCCTCAAAATTAGTTTTTAAACTTTGGCGAGAAAGCGGATCCAAATCGTTCAAGCCATCTCTTGGACCATTCCGTACATTCATTTGAGACTGGAGAAGGATGTTAAGGACCGCCAATCACACTAAATCTTATGCTATCATGAAGAACCTAAAAGGAGTGTTTGAGAAATGCAATCAATTGATCTTACATAAGCACTAAGAGATATTCGTTATGAGACATGGATAGTCTTAAAAAGTACCAAAAGAGGTAACAAAACTCCGTACTTCATTTCTTATAAACTAACACTATATGATATGCCTGAGAGAAATCAATTTCGGAACGATCAAAATCAAAAGTTGCCCGAAGGATCAACTTTCTTAACAAATAGAGACATGGAGATTTCCAATACCCGCCAAGCAAATCAATTCAAATCATCGAAGATGCCCGAGCAAAATGACTATTAAGAACAGAAGAGCCTGGTTAGAATTTTGATTTTTCATATTTTAATTTTTGGCTAGCATTACGTCTTTGCCGGCTAGCCAATGAACTTGGCTAAGAAAAGAATATAATATTTAGATGAGAATCACATTATCGAAATAAAATTTCACCATGTAACCTCAAGGATCCGAGTAGCAATTATCAACAATCCAAACAAGTTCTTAATCCGGTTAAAAAGAAGTTTCAAAAATTCAAGAACTTCTAAATGTCCGTATCCTTAACCCTTTTGGCAAAATCCACCATACAAATTGTTTAAAAAAATTTTGGCATCAAGAAAGACTTCCTGGAACACTCCCGGCCTAATTTGAATTCAAAGCAAATGAACGGATCATGAATTGGCCAAGTAAAACCACGAAACGAATTAGAAGAAGCTCTGACCGGGTGGCGAAGCTCCCATGACCGGAGTGTGCCACCAGAACACACGTGGCCAGTGCTTGATCCCTGCCCGATGCCTCACTCTCCAGCACCGGTCCACTTGACCACCAACACTGGGCGCTGTCCATTTTTCAGCCCTCGGCTGGTCTCAGCCTCCATATGCTTCAATCCTTATAGCCATCCATCTTCTCCCACTGGCCGCGACACTTCGTGTGTCCAAAACCGGTCACAACACTCAAGCCAAATGGTACTACACTTCCCAGGCCTCAATCCCACCAGCCAAGACCCACAGACCACAGACAACTATCCCATCCCTCCTAGTACCTTTACCATGGCCGAAACATGTTCCAAAAAGCGTTTTCTTGGCCAGATCAATTCCAAATTCTTTTTCTTCAAGGAACGACACCTATATCTTGTCATATGCATCAAATTAAGATGATTTCATGTCTGGAACGTTCAGAACACAAAGCACAAATTGGAACTTCAAAGATTCTCAAACCGAGCAATTTTTGCAATCAAGCCGAAGCATACTCGCCAAGTAAGGAATTAACCAAACTGTTTCCAGTACTTAATACAGGTCATAAGGAGCATACTGAAGGACTATTCACTCCTAAAGAACCTAAGGAATTAATCAAATTATTACAAGTAAGGAATTGAGATGTCAATTAACTCCTAAAGACCCTAAGACTCAAAGGCGAGGCTATGGAGATGATATTGCAAGAAATCGAACTATAAAGGAACTTTGAGAAGGACTATCAGTTTCAATCAAAGCCAAGGTGTACTGTGACCACAATAAGAAGTATTTTGAGGCTACCAAAAAATTCGGTCAAGGTAGAGCCGCTCTTCAAACGCATTCAAAAGCTCAAAAATGTGATCATATGGACGAGGAACGCAACCAAAGCATCTCAAGAGCAATCTAAGCAAAAATAGTTGTCACAACTGAGCTTATTTATCAAATAAATTCAGAAAAATGTGACCACTCGGCTGGTAGAGACGATCACACGACTTTGGCTCAACGGAGGCATAAAACTGACGAATTCGGTTTATTCAAAACTTTTATCTAGGATTCGAACCAAGTCTTACCACTAAAGATGTCGTGAAAAAGTGAGAGAAATATGAAGAACTGCCCAAACGATTTTGGAGGCTCTCTCATTTCATTTCGAAGACCCTGATTGAGGTAAAAACCGAAGAAAACTTGGCGAAAGCAAAATCAAGCTCAGCCAAGCAAACCAAGCTGTTAAATTGAAGATCCACCATTAACTAGCATATGGAGAAGGCAATGCTCAAGAAAAAACATCCCTGGAACGATCTCAAATAAAAAATAGCCCAATTTTCCACCAAACGAGCTAAACTGAGTTGACCAAACTCGGCAAAATCATATACGGTATGAGCTCCAGCCTTTTAAAATTCACTTATTACTTATAAAATATGGTATTTTGCAGTAGACTTTCAGTTTGAGACGAAGCACTCTTCACGGATTGTAAAACAACCAAAACGAGAAAAATTTCGGTTTACCGAAACATCACATATGGTCGTATCTATTTTTCCAAAATTTCAACTAGTAGCTAAGTCTTTTATATTCCTTGTCTCTTTCATTAGTTTTCAATACCTTCCTCACTTGATTTTACACCGGGATGGTGTAAGTTACGTCCGGGGATTCTTATTGTTACTAATACTTCTTTTTCAATGTTTTCGATTTTTTTTCTTTCTTTTTGAGTCGTTTTCAAAACTTTTCAAAACCAAAACGTTTTATTGAGTCAAAAGCAGTCCGAAAACTATCTTACTTTGAACTAACCACATGACTAATGACTAATGTCTAATGTCTCTAGTGTCAGTGTTTGACTGCAGTTTTACCGAATGAGATAGCCCAAATGGATCTGCCAACCGAGGAACAATATCACTTGATATCCGGGTTATCCTTAGCTACTCAAACATTTAATGAACTTAATTTTATCTAGTTAGGGCTGGGTATACATTTAATCAGAATCCTCTTCGAACTTAACAAAATTAAGTCTACAGTTCCCCTCTTCCTTCCTTAATAAAAATTTGCAGCAAAGTGTTTGTGCATATTATGAATTTCAGAACTAGTAAAATCCGAATATGCTTAAAAAAAGAAAAGAATAAAGAGATCGATAGAAAAAATAAAATGATACCCTAGAAAAGTAGGGAAAAATCGATTCTTAAGAGCCTGATAAAATGAATTAAATGATACCCTAGAAAAGTAGATAGAAATCATCCTCTAAAAAACCATTTAAAAGTAAATAAAGAAGAGGAAAGAAATCAGTTGTGGGCTGAAATTGTTTAGGATCTCGTTTAAGTTGAGTCTATGTATTCTTTGATCGATACCCCCTCGAAGAGATCGCACACTGTAGATTTTAGGGAATAGTGATGGAGATACTGGATCCCTCTTGTTGATTGTGGCTTGAATTGGGGACGTTGCTAAAACTTGTTGTGAATACCGGAGGCTCTACCTAAATGTCAGCGCAGGTGTTAGTTGATTTCGTCACTCTAAGTCACCATTAAGTTCATAAGGTCCAAGTACGTTTCCATGTTTTCAATCCTCTTCTCTGTTCTTCATTTTCTTTGCTTCAGAACCAGCAAGAAGCTAAGTACGAGGTAGTTGATAAACCGTATTTTTACATGTTTTTACCTTGGATTTTCTTTATCTCAATTGGTAATTTTCTTGTATTTGTAGTTTTAGAAGTCATTTTGGTCGAACAATGCATTTTGGAGCAATTTGGACTCATTTGTAGCAAAAGCCAGTTTCTGGACAATTTTCACGAATCCAAAAGATCATCCCAGTTGAAGACCTTACCTTAAATGAATTTGATAAAATTAAGATAAGATCTAGAATTTTGAGTAAGCTTTCTAATGGAGCTGGTTTCAAGGCAATTGAATCTCTAGATCAAAAGATATAAGCAATTTAGTGAAGATTGATCTTTCTGCCCTAAAATTGGAATGTTCCCAGAAATGAGTTGTGACCGGTTTTTGACAAAAATCATGCACAAAACTTTGACACCAATCTCCCTAACCGGTTGGCGGAAAATTTCACACTGGTCTGGGCCAAAAAACACCCCTAAATCTGTGCTATCCTATTCTCGCCCCAACTTAACCTAAACCGACTTTTCTTGACCAAATACTATAAATACATGTTTTTAGCATTTTTTGAAAGTAGAGCCATGAATTTTAGAGAGATAATAGACCTTAGGAGGTAGAGAACTCGTGCCGTACCTTCCCCTTCAAGAGATTTGATTTCAAGAGTTTCCAAGGAGAAGATCTCGCTTTGTAATCGATATTGGTAAGTTTCTAAACCTTTTGGCTCTTAATCAATTGTTATTTTTAATTATATCTCGTGCATACCTACTGTTATGATGAGCTTTGAGTAGTTTATCCATTGGGTAAGGATTTTCAAAGGGGATTCATGGATTGATAGCTAGGTTACTAGATTTGGTGATTTATGTACGGTTCTTCATCTAAATTGTTAATTGTTGATTTTTTGTTGATTGACCATCTAGCAACTATCATTTAGGATTGATTCACTCACCGAAAATATTGTTGGATTGCCTTGTTTAATCTGGATTAGCAAAAACGTCGGTCCTCACGTGAGAGATTTTACTGAATTTTTGTGAACTTTCAAATATGAACAATATGCTAGTTTATTCACTTGATTGCCAATGGAATTTGAATAATTTAGGTTTTTTAGACTTTAATGATTGATACTACGGCAGTAGATTAATTGTCCTTGCATGATTTGTGTTCTAGGACAAATCTATTAGATTTATCAGTCTATTATTCTGTTTTAATCAATCCTTGATAAACTGAGATTTTCCTAATGGCCAATATTTTCTCTTATTGATAATTTGATATTGTTTACTTCCCATTTCTAGTTTATTTAGTTATAGTTTCGTGCCTCACAATCCCATAAAACAAACCTCCATATTCTTGCTTTTGTTTTATTTGATTCTTACAAACTCGTAGTGTGGTTCTTGGTCCTTGTGGATTCGATTCCTATATACTACCAGAATCTCTGTGCACTTGCAGCATTGTGTTATTTCTCGGGGTAAAACTTTGAGCACATCAACTTTCTTTGAATCCTTCTTAGATGTTGTCTTCGAAGGTTTCTTGGATTTTCTAGGCTTTGAGGAGTCGCTTGGTTCTTTAATCTTTAAAGCTCTTTCCTTTCGGATGGCTATCCTTGTTGATTTCCTAACATTCTTATCATCCTCCATTTTTGAATGTCCTACAAAAACAAGAACACAAAGAGACAATGAGTCTTCTGAAAAATTAAACGAGAACCATAGATATCCATATACGATTCGTAAAAGGAAAGCGACATCAAAATGATACAAGAAGAAATTAAAAATTATCAAACAAGAAAAAGCTCAAATTTCTCAAAATTTAAAGACACTTCTAGGATTTCACATATATAGCCAAAAATTATCACCAAAAATTTCAATTTTGTGGTTTAATGATGCAAAATAACTAGCATATCCTATTTATACATGAATAAATGACTTTAGAGCAAGAAAATTTAGCAAAATTATCCTACACTTCCGGATTTAATGACTTCCCAATGTTCAAAAATTTAAAATTTCAAAATCTAGTGGAAACAAGCCAATTAACTAGTTCGAATTGTAAATCTATGTATCCAACAAGCTTTTCTAAAGGAAATCTCTAAGAAACAACCTTAAATCTATGATATATATACGAAATTTTAAAACTTGTAACTTTGTGAAAATAATAGTTTGAGAGCATATCTTGATACTTGAACGAAGAAAGGAATGAGATTCTTCAAATAATACTACTCCAAGTTTAGTAAATAAACAAGAATTCAAGGTTTAGAAACTTTTGTTCTTATGGTTCTAAACTTGTTCAAGAGAAAGATTTGAAGTTTTAAGAGTTCTAGATCTAAAAATACTAAAAAGAAAACGAAATACTTGTTTTTCCCTTCCTTTTTACGAAATTGGTTTGCAAAAATTGGAGAATTTGGTTTAGTTTTTTAAAACCGCGTTAGGAGCAATTTTTAAAACCACAGTGAGGCACTTACCTGCTAGGATCGGTCGGGGGCCGTATTTTGGCACGAACTGTGATAGCGTGTCAAGTTTCACCCAAAAAGACACTACTGCTGCAAGTGTACAACATAGATGCAAAACTTCAGGTTATCGATCCCACGAGGACTAAGATCTTCCATTACGAATTTCAGAACTAATTTAAGCTAAAACATAAAATAAAAGAGTTGATTGGTGAGTTTAAAAGTAAAAGACAACGATTATAAATGATTAAAAGGATGTAAATCAATGGAAAAAAGCGTTAGGCACATAGGAAATTCGCAGAGAATCATGCATCATAGAGAAAACCGACTTGTTTAGGGATTAGAATTAAGAAGCGTCTAGAACTCGAAAAACAAATATAGATCCTCTCCACTTTTCAGGTTTATGATTCTATACTAATTATCAAAGAACCTAAACTTTTGAATGGTATTAAAATAATTAGCATGTAGTATCAATAGACGGTCTACTTTCGAAGTCTCCTCAAACTCAGCTTGTCAAAGATTTGATGCAAGTGATTTAACAAGTTATTGGAATGAAAATCTACCTATGGACAGACTACTAGATGCACAAATAGAGTAATCATGCATAAAGATCAACTGAGACAAAGACTATACGAATCCCTCAACAAATACTAGCATCTCATGAATACATGACCTCTTTGAGAAGGCTACAAACCTAACTAATGAACTACTCAAACATGGAGCACAAAAAAAGCAACCAATCAATGAGAAAAAAATTATTAAATAGATCAAGAGTAAAGAAACCTTCTCTATGACAAAGTATGGAATGGATCTCTCTCAAGAACAATTAGAAACTTGAAGAACAAAAGAAAAGATCTCTCAAAGCTTTTGACGGCTTGCAACTCTCTATAAAAATTCGTGGCTCTCTCTCTTTAAAGGCTAAAAAAAACTTATTTATAATAATAGGGTTTCCTAGGGTGTCCTCAGTTATGTCGGTTCTTGCGGAATCAAATTCGGTTAAGCTAACCGAAATTATGACTTGAAATCTGTCTTTGACCACAAAATTTCTCTGTGATCGGATTGTGTGAAAAATGAGCACTCGACCGGTGGTGGCAACTCCATCACTCGCTCACAGCTTCAAATGTTGCTTCACTTGCTTCCTTTCCGAGACAGATTGACGTATCTTCGGTTAAACGGCTATTACTCTTCGGTCACTACTCCAAATGACTTCAAACCACTTACATATGAAAGCTAACTAGAAATTCCAACTTTTGACAAAATTCGAGCTCAATCCAATAAAGGGAATACTTTCTTTTATGACGATATTTATGATGTTGAGAATCTGTCTAGATTGGTAAAATGCAAAACTCAAGTGTTTAAGCCTTTGTCTTCATGATCCGTCAATGAAACTTACTTGGTAATATGAATGAGGTCCAATTAGCACGTTTCTCCATCCTTTTTTATGATTTAATATGATTAGTCCCTAAAATCACAAATAAGAGAAAACTACCTCTAGAGGTCGAAAAAGCATTAAAAACCTGCAAATAAATACGTAAAAATCCAACTACAAACTGTAGAATAATAGTGTTATCAACTCCCCTAGAATTTTCTTGTTGCTTGTCCTCAATAAAAAACCAAGAACGAAAAAGAAGATTTAAAACTCGGAAACAAACTTTTGTTTTCTGAAACATTGACTCGAGGTCCTCTCGGTCATCTCCATACTGTAGCACCAACATACAGAGATCAACTTCCACGTACTCCCCTTTTTCTTAGAAACCATCCAAATTTGAGCCATAATCACAAAAGAAAACGGCGTCTCCTCTAGTTCCTATTAATTATAAGATGCAGTCTCATCGAGGGAATATCGATATAAAAACAATTGACTCTTTACTTAATCAAGTTTCTAGCTACATAATTATCTTTCTAAAGACCTATCCCATTCTATTCTTATGCTTTAGGGGTTGATTTTTCCCTACTTTTCTAGGATATCATTTTATTTTTCTATCAAACCCCTTTGAGAATTGATTTTTCCCTACTCTTCTAGGGTATCATTTTATTTTTTCTATCGATCTCTTTTTCTCTATTTTTTCTTTCTCTTCTAAACTAAGCACAAGTGGAATAAAGTCTCCATGAGTCTATAGGGTTCAAAATTTTTAAGATATATGCCCTTTTACTCATTTTATCGAAACTTAAATCCATCTATATGAAAGAAATGGTATAAAGGATATTACTCATTAATTATTAGTCTCAGACCTAAAACAGAAGTCTATCCACAGTATACCAAGCCCCAAAATAAGAAATTAAATTCGTTTTAAGGGTGGAACCAACTTTAAAAATCCGAGTCCTAACGGGACAGGGTCGTCTTGGTAGATCGATCCACTTATAGGTTTTCGTTCAGTAAAATCTGTAGTTAATAACTACTGTAGGAATAACACGAAAGTTAGCACACAAAAAAAATTCCAATTACATAAGATCATATAATCCAACATGTTTTGATTCAATAAAACATAAAAATGACTCAATAAAAAGAAAAAGTACATAAGAAAAAAAGGAAAACATCATCAGTAACGGATAAATCCCCCGGACTTACCTTGCACCGTTTTGGTGCAAAAGCAATCAAACAGTAGGGAATAACATACTAAATAAAATCAAAATAAAAATAAGAATAAAAATTAAAATGAAAAGAAAATGGCTCGAACAATAACGCACAACTCTGCTCATCATCTTCTCTAGTTGAATTCTCCTACTCACCTCTATAGCTAGAGCTACTCGAAGATCCTCTAAAGACTCTGTGTGGTACAAAATATGAAGCAACCATGCTCTTAGGGAGTGAGCCTCCTACTCGTGCAGCAGCCTTGGCGATAAATGCCTTGGCTCTATGATAGTCCCTCATGCCAAGAATGGGGCACTATGGAGATCTCATGAAAATCTGAGAAAGAAAAGGGTCAAAAAGAGTATGACCTTCCTGCAGTGATGGAAGTGATGAGCAAGGAAGAATGTAGCAAGCTGGCTTTGTGTCGTGAAGAGGCACAAACTGGTAGGCAAAGGTCTCAATATGCTGAATCCATCCCACAAGATAGCGAGATATAGCAAGTGCAGAGAGACCCAACGATCCATTGCAATCCATTGCAGTCCATATGAGTCTCAGAACTCAAGTCTACTCCTCAAGAAGTGAGGGTAGCAGTGATAATCTCTCCAAAATGAGACCTATAGGTAGGCTCTATACTCTCCTTAGCTGCCTCATGCTTCACATCAATCATCCTCCTAGAAGTGAGAGGGCCATAGTTGGCTCTCTGAGGACTAGCAACCAAAGGAGAGATGAGGATGAAGAACTCATCTCTAAGTATTGAACTCTGCTCGGTCCTATTGAAGATCCTCTGCGAAATGAGCCTAGGCACATACCAAACCGCTGGATGTCCAATCTTGGCCTTCTTCGAATGATTGGGCCTAAGTGTTTCATGAACAAATCGATCCCAAATGGTGTAGGCCGCATGATCCAAGCTAAACTTGGCTTCATCTAAACATTCCAAGTGAAAAATCTCAGACAACTCACCAATAGTCAAAGAGTAAGAGGTACCTCTAGCCGAGATAGTGAGAACTCCATCTTGAGCCTTAGATCGTTTTTCCTTGGGATATGAGAGCTCAATAGTGCTAAGGAACTCCTTGGTAAGATCCTCATAGACCGGGAAAGAAATCTAAAAAAGCTCTCAACTTCAAAGCATCCAAGAACCAAGTGACATCTCTTGTTAATCCTAAAGAATACAGTGTTGGCAAATCAATCTTCAATGGAGCTTGAACCCTTATGGTGTCAAGGGCAGCCTCATAATCGGAATTTGGATTCAATTTTGGTGCAACAACTCTTCTTCTTGGTTCCGTAGGTGCCAAAACCGTGACCTTAAGTCCTTTAGATCTTGATTTTCTTTACTTCTTTGGTGGCGGAGACTTTGGCACATCATTTATGATTTGAGAAACCAGAAGAAAAACCATCTCTTCTCCTTGTGTCTCTTCTCCATTCTAATCCAATTCATCACTCAAAGTAGCTTTACTCTCACTAGCAATATATTTTCCATGCTTCTTTGTTAGCTTCTATGAATCCTTCTTAGTGGATGTTTTCAACTTCTTGGATTTTCTGGATTTAGAAGGATTGCTTGGCTCTTGAATCTTCAAAGCTCATTTCTTTCAGATAGCTATCCTTGTTGATTTCCTCATATTCTGCTCATTATCCATTGTTGAATATCCTACAAAATCAAAACTCAAAGAGAAAGTGAGTCCCTTGAAAACTTCAAAGAGAATCCATACATGTTCTTAAGCAATTGTAATAGCAAATAAACATATATATGATATGAGAAACAAATAAAAAAATATCAAACAAGTAAAAACTCAAATTTCTCAAAAACACAATGTCATTTTCGGATCAACATACTAAGCCAAAAATCATCACCAAAAATTTCAATGTTGAGGTCAAATGATGCAAAATAACTAGCATATCCTAGTTATATATAAAGAAATGGCTCTAGAACAAGCAAATATATCAAATTTTGTCACTAATTTTTGGATATTTATGCTCCCAAAATTCCAAAATTTGAAATTTCAAAATATAGTGAAAACAACCGATTTAACATGTTCTAAGTGTAATCTATGAACCCAACAAGCTTTTCTAAAGGAAATTTCTAAAAATCTAGCTAAGAAAAGTCTAAGTCTAAGAAATTTATAAAATCTTAAAACTTGTAACTTTAAGAGAAAGTGTTTAATAACATACCTTGATGCTTGAATGATGAAAGGAATGAGATTCTCTAATGGAAATCAATTTAACTTTAGTAGAAGAACAAAAGATTTAAGGTTTTGAGATTTTGTTCTTTAGAGTTCTAAGACTTCTCAAAGAGAGAGATGAAGTTTTTAGAGTTTTAGATTCAAAACTACTAAAGTAGAAACCAAAACTTTGTTTTTGCTTCCTTTTCTTTAGAAATTGATTTAGTATTTTAGGGGAGATTGGTTTGTTTTTATAAAAATGGGTTCTGGACATAAAAATTCAAAAATTTAATCATTTACCTCTAGGATCGGTCGACAGCCACGTTTTGGCACGTCCAGGCCATGGAAAACATGTCGACCGGTCGTGGAATGTCACAGATGAGCCGTATGGCCGTGTGACCGGCTGCGTGCCTTCTCTCGGCAAAACCCGGTCTTGGGAGACACTACGAACGGTCGTGAGATCCAGCAGAGGCACGCGGTTGAGGCACGCGTCCTTGGGCATCGGTCGCGTGTCCTGACATGGCACACACCGGTCCTGGAGCATTCGGTGGCCGGTCGGGACGTGTTCTCGACCGTTTTGTATTTTTCCATGGTCGTTTCGCGTTTCGATCGGTCATTTTGAATTATGGATGGTCGGTTAATGTTCCAGGACGTTCTTTTTGGTACAAAAATATTTTTAAACATTTTTGACAGATGATTTTCCCGAAATGAGTGAAAACTCGGCCATTTAGACGTTCTTGAGCTCTTGAAACATCTTTTTGGCTGGACTAAGAGCTTGTTTGGATAGCTGGTAATTGTTGCTCGAATCTATAAGGTTACACAATGAATTTTTAGTACGCTAACCTGATTCTTATCTAAAATTGTCAATTTTGGCTTAGTCAAGCTCATTGGCTAGCCGGCAAAGACGTAATGTTAGCCAAAAATTAAAATTAAAAAAATCAAAATTCTAACCAGGCTGTTTTGTTCTTAATGGTCACTTTGCTCGGGCATCTTCGATGATTTGAGTTGATTTGCTTGGCGGGTACTGGAAATCTTCATGTTTCCTTTTGTTAAGAAACTTGATCCTCCATGCAACTTTTGATTTAGATCATTCCAAGGTTGTTTTATCTTGTGCACCTCACCTGTCATATAGTATTAGTTGATAAAAATTGAAGTTCGGGATTTGTTTACCTCTTTTGGTACTGTTTAAGGCTCTCCGGGATATCTCTCAGTATTTCAGTATGATCGAATGATGGCATTTCTGAAGTTTATTCTTCTTGGTTCTTCATGATATCATCACTCTGTTCCAAGAATTTTTGAACTGAGGATTTAGCTTGATTGGCGGTCTTTAAATCCCTTCTCCAGTATAGAATGAATGTTTGGAATGGTCCAGGAGATGGCTTAGACGATTTAAATCCACTTTCTTACAAAAATTGAAAAACTGATTTTGAGGCATTTTGTTCTTGACATCGGTCGACTGCAACACTGTGGCACACTCCTATATTTTGGCAGTAGTCACCCAGTCACAACAACTTTCAGGTTTGTTCGTGAGTCCGAATTTTTTTATTTTTCTTGATTTTCTAAAATCCTGCAAAAATAAAACGAATTATTAGACATCTAAATAAGTCCGAAAAAATGGTTGACAAAAAAAGTCCTAAAAATTAAAAATAAAAATTAAAACCGTGTGGGTTGCCTCCCACAAAGCGCTTGTTTTGAGTCTTTAGGTCGACTACTTTCACTTTTTAGGCGTGATCGGTTTCCGCTAAAGGAATTGTAGTTCCTTTAGCTTCGTGAGTCTCTGGAGTTGGTGGTGTAGAGGGTGATATGAGATCATCAAGCATGCCTCCAATAACTTCATAGATCACAATTGCCTTCAGGAATAGCTTAATAGTATTCTCGAGCTTCTTCCTGTAGATTCCATCGTTTTTCAAATCAAGACCAATGGAGATTCAGATGACTTTGGCATAGAACATTCGCAACTTGTAGACCTCTTCCTCTTCTTCATCCATGTCCAATAAAGGGTCAGTTTGTACCTCGATGGCACAAGAGTCTTTCTTTGCATCCATTTTCGCCGGTTTTGAGGGAATTGGAGATTTGATGGATGTAGCTTCTTTCTTTCAGACTTGTTGTGTCTTGTGGCTATCTCCAGGGTCTAGACTAGCCTTCTTGTCCTCCAAATTAGCTTCATTTTGTTTGGAGTAATAGCTCATAGCAGAGTAATAGACTTGCTTATTCACTCTTGCTAAGCAAATCCTTTTGTTCGGGTAATCAACGATTGCTCCAATAGTAGCTAAGAGTTGGGAGCCAAAGATCACTGGATTTTTCTTACCTCCTTTAGTAAAGACGACTTGAAAGTCATCAGGTATGAGAAATCCTCCTACTTCAAGCAAAACATCTGGCAAAAATCCAAACGGTGTGGATGTAGACATAACAGCATACTCGATAGAGATTCAAGATGGCCGGAAGTTTGAAAGCCCTAAGTCCAAAGCCATGTTTAGTGACATCATATTCACATTATCTCCAGTATCACATATGCATTCATCAATACTAACTTTGTTTATTGATCAAGGAATGATGAACTTTCCTGGGCATTCGATCTTCTCTAAAAGAATAGTCTGGAGTCTCCTCTTGTAAGATCTCTTAGGTTCGTTTGGTAAACGATACAGAGGTGATATCCCTTGAAAACTTAGGTCTTGAAGAGGTGTCTTAGCAGTAGACATGATCTCCAGAGCATCTATTAAGTTGGCGACCTTGCAGAAGGATTTTGCCGGGTTTTCCTGTTTCCTGACATCTTCGCTCGTTTGAGTGATTTGAACTTCAAGCTTCTTGACATGAGTAGCAATGGCTTCATACTTTGTTCTAAGATCATTTTAGACGTTGTCCAGCCTCTCATTGACCTCCTTGTGGTTTTTTTCATCTCTTGAGAGATTTGCTTCATCATTGTCTCAAGCTTGCTCTCTTGCAGATTCGATGCATTGGCTCGAGGATAAGTGAATTGTTGCTTCACTTGGTAAATTACTTTGTTGAAAGGTTATTTCTTAGGCTGATAGGAAGCTCATTGTTGGGAGTTTTGAGGCAGATAGTACTCATCTTTTGGGTTCTCTACATTATTGTTCTGGTAGGACATATTTTAGTTATTTCGATATCCTTGGTTGTATCCCTTGTTTCCGAAACTTCCACCAATGTAGTTCAATTCTTCCTCATTATCCTCTGTTCCATCTTCTAAATAATCCATATTTGGAGTCTTGTTGGCATCTCCAATGGTCTCGCCAGCATGAATTCCTCGTCTATCTTTTAGTAGTTGAGAAATCATCGTCTTTAGTTCTGAAATTTGTGCGGTTTCTATTAAATGGTTTGATCCACACATGTTTCTATCGTAAATAGGAACACTATTGGTGTCACTAGCAACTAGGTTCTCGATCAAAAGCTTGGCCTCATGCACGAATTTAGTCATAGAGCTCCCATTGCTGGCCCTGTCTGGGCAGTCCCTTATGTACTCCTTGAACCTTTCTAAAGCTTCATAAAAGGATTATGTATGTCCTTGCTGAAAACCAGAGATTTTGCTTCGAATGGAGGTCGATCTCTGCTTGGTGTAGAATTGGCTCAGAAATGCACATTTGCATTCGTCCCAAGTAGCGATGGATTATGGTGGCAGCGACTTCATCCATCTAAGAGCCTTATCATTCAGTGAGAATGTGAAGAGCTTACACATAAAATAGTCCAGTGGAACTCCATTTGTACGCTTAGTACTACATATCTCTTCAGATGTGTCGATATGGTCAATTGGATGTTCTATGGACAGTCCATGGAATTTATTTTGCTTCACCAAGGCTATGATTTGACGCTTAATCTCAAAATCATTATTTTGAGGCTGAGGAGGACGAATTGGATTCATATCCAAGAAGAATGCATCAGAAGAATCGAAATCTCCAATAGTTTGAGGTTGGCAGGCTGATTCTTTTGAGCTCGTCCTTGAGGGGGCTGATTTTGAGGTAAAACTTGTTTAATCAAGGCTTGAAATAATTGTGGGAGTTGCTGTAATCAAACTAAATTCCTAGATGGAATTTTTTTGTGGGTTATCCACTCGAACATGTGCGTTTCCTCTTCCCGGTTAGTTTTGTAGAACGGGGGTAGCACCAAGAGTTTATGGTGGGTTTCCTTGGACTCCTTGAAGTCCTACAACAACAGGTAAGTTGGCGTGAGGTGAAAGAATGGCAGCAGGGGCGACGACAAGTCCATGGCTAACTATTACATCTTCTTGTTCAATGAGAAAGGTTTAATTGTCCACAAGATGTGGCTGTCCGTGCGGAGGATTTTTTTTCCGGATTTTCCATAGCAGCTAATCTTTCCGGATTTTCCATAGCAGCCAAAAAGCTTGATAGCATGTCAAATTTCACCCAAAAAGACACTACTGCTGCAAGTGCACAACATAGATGAAGTACTTCAGGTTATCGATCCCACAAGGACTAAGATCTTACATTACGAATTTCAGAATTAATTTAAGTTAAAACAGAAAATAAAAGAGTTGTTTGGTGAGTTTAAAAGTAAAAGACAACGACTAAAAATGATTAAAAGGATGTAAATTAATGGAAAAAAGCATTAGGCACATAAGACATTCACAGAGAATCATGCATCATAAAGAAAATCGACTTGTTTAGGGATTAGAATTATGAAACGTTTAGAACTCAAAAACTCAAATATAGATCCTCTCCAATTTTGAGGTTCGAGATATTATACTAATTATCACAAAACCTAGACTTTCGAATGGTATTAAAATAATTAGCATCCATTAAATAGACGGTCCAATTTTGAAGCCTCCTTGAACTCAGCTTGTCAAAGATTTGGTTCAGGTGATGTAACAAGCTTTTGGAATAAAAATCTATCTATGGACAGACTACTAGATGCGCAAATAGAGTAATCATGCATAAAGGTCAACCGAGACAAAGACTATACGAATCCCTAAACAAATACTAGCATCTAATGAATACATGACATCTTTGAGAAGCCTACAAACCTAACTAATGAACTACTCATATATGGAGCACGAAAAACAGTAACCAATCAATGAGAAAAAACATTATTAAATAGATCAAGAGTAAAGAAATATTCTCTATGACAAAGTATGTAATGGATCTCTCTCAAGAATACTTCAAAACTTAAAGAACAAAAGAAAAGATCTCTTAAAGCATTTGACGGCTTGAAACTCTCTTTATAAATTTGCGGCTCTCTCTTTTTAAAGGCTAAAAACAACTTATTTATAATAATAGGGTTTCCTAGGGTGTCCTCGATTATGTCGGTTCTTGCGGAATCAAATTCAGTTAAGCGAACCAAAATTTATGACTTGAACTCAGTCTTAAACCATGAAATGTCTCTGTGACCGGAGTGTGCCAAAAATGAGCATTCGGCCGGTGGTGGCAACTTGATAACATCATTATTTTACCACTCTTCTTATGGATTTTGATAGGTTTCTTAGTGTTTTTAAAAAACTTTATGCAATTGGAGGTACTTTTCTTGTATTTTTAGTGTTTTAAGTCATTTCAGGTCAAAAATGCATTTTGGAACTTTCTGGAGCTAATTGGATCAAAAGCCAATTTCTGGACAGTTTCTGAGCATCAGAAGTGTTATCCGAGATGATGGCGTTTCCCTCAAGTGATTTTGAAGAATTTTGGACTGGAGCTAGAGAATTGAATTAGCTTTCATATCCAAGTTGTTTCATCTCATTTGAAGCAGTGGAAAAAGAAATATACTTATTTTACTGAAGCCTGGTCCAACTGTCTCGCAGATGAAGGGTGTGTAGAAAGGCCAAAAAAAGGAAGAAAATTTGGGTTTCGAACCAGAAATTCTACAGACTCAAGTGGACCTATTCCAATCCTATTCAAGCGAAAAAACTCAACTCAAAGCCCTTTGACATGAAGCCCAAACATTATGTGGCCTTAAGGCCCGATTTTACACTTTTTGACCTAGATTGTTAGAACACTATATATATTTGCTTTTAGTCTCTTTAAGTCGTAGAGTTGGCTTATATTAGGGTTTAATAATTGTATTAGGAGGCAGGGATGACACCCTTTGGGGCCGTGCCCTTTGTAGCCTCCAAAGATCCCATCTCATCTTCAATACATCCATATTATTCTGTAAACTCGGTTTTATTTTCTCCTCTCTCCTTTGATTTGATATGAATGCTTGCTGCCATGATTGATTTCGTGTTTCCAAATTTTTAATCTATTAGTTTGAATGTTAGACAATAGATTACAAGTAGTCAATGAGTTTACTTGAATAGGATTACTAGTCAGTTAGGTTTTATCAATAATGTTATCAGCTTTATTCTTTCGTTAATGCTATTTCCTTACGAAAGCTGGTACGGGAATAGATCTATAGCGGTATCCATACCCAAAGCTTGATTCACCGCTGGATTTAGTATTTTGTGAGCCTTTCTAAGTAGGCTTCGAAAGTAGATCGACTTTAGAATTGTCAACAATCAGTCTTGATCGTTTTTATGTGTGTTTATTATTTTGAGGCCATTCGAAAGTCTAGGTCCTTTTGATATTAAGTGTAGAATCCTGAACCACTAAAGTTGAGAAGATTTACCTTATTGGCTGTGTTCTAGACTGAAACTTTATGCCCCTAGTCGTTATTAACTCCTGCTTGTTTACTTTAACTCTTTGCTGTTTGATGCATATCTTATCATTGATCTATTCCATGCAAATTAATATATAGAATATGATTTCATTTTGAATCATTAAATCATAATAAAAACCAAAAAAATCCCCTGCATATTACATTCTTAGCTTAATCCAAAATCAATGGGTCCTAAGTGCGAAACTCTAGTCTCTGTGGATTTAATCCCTAAGTATTACTACAAATCCTGTACACTTGCAGCTAGGTTTTAACTGGAGTAAAACTTGACCCCACATCAAATTTTTGGTGTCGTTGCCGGAGATTAGATGTCTTTGCCTTAAGATTTAGATCTAGGATTTAGTCTAGGAATATTCTTCTTTCTTTTTCTTGCATGTAAATTCGGTTTTTCTAGTGTAGGAATTAGATTATTTTTTAAAAAAACTAACATTAGAAACTTAGATTTTTTTTTCTTATTTCTTTACGATATAGGATTATTATAAATTTTTGTGACTCTTAGTGTATATCTTTTAATTTAGGATAAGATTTTCCTTTTTTCTTTTTAGATTAAGATTTTCCTTTTTTCTGATACTACTCACTTTTTCTCTTTGATTTTTCAGGGAAACCAAAGAGAAAATAGGATAAACCTTAAACATCATCAAAATTAAAATCAATGAAGAGTTGAACCTCATCTCAAGATAGATTGTCCATCAAGAGACCCTGAAGAGCCGAGATTACACATCCATGGAATCATTGATCCAAGGCAAAGGTACCATCCTTATATCAACCATTGGAGAATGTTATTTTGACTCAAAAATTTCTGGAAATAATCACAAAGTCCAGAAAAGATGAACAGCACCTCAAAGAGATCACTGGAGCATCAAAAATAAAATATTTCGGTAATTTCTATCACCTGAAGCACAACATTGAATCAGTAATCTACCTATTGCCAGCCACGTCCTGCCCCTTATCATATCCATTAACACGTGCCAATGGAGCCTTTCAAATGCTAACTTGAAGTCTTGGTGGCACAAGTCATCAAACATCAAAGAAAAGTGGAGCAAAAGTTCGAAACGAAGCTTTACAACATGAAATTCAACCTAAAGGAGAAGTTTGGAGAGCTTTAAGTTAAACTCTAGACCTTTTAAGTCCCTTGGATACTCTCTAACTCGAGCATGAGAGGCTATTAAGGAAAGAGCTCCAGCCTATTCCTAAGAAAATCAACAATCCGAAGAAACTGAAAAAATTGGATTGTGGCATCAAAAGTAAGAATATTAATGTACCAAGTCGGGCACGTCCACAGCTTGAAAGGAATGATTCTTAGGGCATTGTGGACCTTGATTTCAATGTCAAGAAGATCCACAATGATCTTCTTATGAAGAACATGGAGCTAGAAGGCAAAAATTGGTGGATTCATAACAAAACCGATGAAATCAACATTCATATGGGAGGTATCCAGCACTTCACCAACTGATCATGGAGGAGATAAACCGTGATTCTCATCAAATTTGAGCATTAGAAGATAAGTTTTATAGTTTATGCATTTTCCTTAAATAATATGAAGACTAACGTACAGAGAAAGCCTTTTTAAACTCACACGTTTTAAAGATGAACCTCAAGACCAACAAGGAAGGTGTATAGCCATGTGATTGAAGGGTTGGCCAGCCATGTATTACTCCAGATTTTGTGTATTACATGCCTTGGATGTTGATCCTAAGGATCCAAATTACAAAATTGAGGTAAAAACGCGGTTTGCTCTTAAACGCGAGAAAGTTTCAGAACTAGAAAAAGAAGTGTTGAAAGGAGTAGGAGCTGCTATGTATTAGTATAAATGGACTAAGAAACTCATCAACATCAACAATAAGTCATCCAAAGACGAGTAGGCCCTTCACACTTCCATCCAAGACGATTTCAGGTTCTTATCTCTATTCCATTAAATGAACCAAAGAAGAAAGCTCTGGAACCCATCGAAGATCTTCGTTGTATTATCGGAAAAAAGGAAAAGAAGTCACAAGCCTCCTATCTGAGCATCCTCTTCAATTTAAAATTCCCAGGGATCGCGCTAAAGACTTTAAACAAGCGCTTTATGGGAGGCAACCCATTTTCTATCCTTTAAGTTTTTGTTTTAATTTGTTTTGTAGATTGGATCCTAGGATAAATGTTGGCTAATATTGGTGTTATATGATTTTAAGAATGTTTCTAATAGTTTTTATACTTTTTTATTACATAGGAACAAATTTTAAAATCTTAGAAAATTGGAAAAAACCAATCCAAACATGTTTGGACGTTTGGACAAACAAACCATGGCACATCTTCCTTAGCACTGACCACGAGCATTTGGTTGGCACCAAACGGTCCTAGCCTTCTGATTTGTCAGTATTTTAGTACGTTTTTAGTATGGTTTTCATTCGAGATCTATGGTTTTTAGTATGTATTCGGATTGTTTTGGCGCAGTTTTGTGTTCTTTGTTGTTTTTACAGGATCCGCACTTGAATGTGCAAAAAGGAAGCATTTTGGATGGATTTCAAGCCTCGAAGAAAGTGTTCATGCAAAGCTAGAAAATACCCAAAATTTTGGACACAGATCGACCGATCCAGGGACATGGATCGATCGATCCCTGTCCCGATCTGCGGACTGATTTTANNNNGGACTGATTTTATGAAGAACTAGGCCGAACTTATTTCAGACCGGATTTCACCTAAAAGACCTAGACTCGAGTTTT
>OVAN01000657.1:8501-53313 GCA_900406275.1 Anastatica hierochuntica
TGGTGAATATCAATATCAACATATAAAACGCGCTGCAAACAATAGAGGAAAAGGTAAGAGATTAAGAAGCCAAACCTAAATACATTATATATATATGATGGTTGGGAGAAATGGTAAGGGAGACAAACCTCATGCTGCTTAAGGAGCTCTAGGATAGCTAGGACGATATCATTGACATAGCAGAAGCCAGAGGCCTCGCACTTCTTAGCATGATGGAGACCACCAGCCCAGTTGATGGCGATATCACAAAGGCCATGGTTGAGCTTGACAGAGCCACCAACAGAGCCACCGGCATAGGTCTGGCAAAAAGAATAAAGGCCGTCAAAGACGGGACAATCTTCACCGACATTGAAGCGCTTAAGTTGACGAAGCTGATCTTGCTGGGTTTCAGGGGTGATGCTGCGGAGGAAGGAGACATAGTCGTCGGCGTGAAAGCGGCAGAGGTCACGGTCACGGGCAGGGAAGGGCTTGAGAACCTGCATATGTTACTTTGATCTGCCTTACGTTAGGCAGATCAAAGTAAAATCCGTAGTGAGCGAGAAGGGCATGGGTCATGCGGATGCGGTGGGGCTTCATGGGGTGGCCTTGGCCATAATAGTAATTGCCGACCTCAGGGTCATAGAAATAGCAAACTTTCCTCTTCACACCATGAATCACGAAATACCTTCTCAGAGTTACACAGAACCATGAATCTCCTTATGGCTGGCATCTAAAATCCATATGTCAACAAATCCAAACGCATCAGAATAGTACAAGGAGAAGATTTACACAAAAGTAAAAAGGAAGATGCGCACGGAGGAGGGAGCGAGGGAGGAGGAAAGAGACGTTGGTGACGGAGGCGGAGGTGTGAGTCGTCGNCTGGAGGAGACCGTAGTGAGCGAGAAGGGCATGGGTCATGCGGATGCGGTGGGGCTTCATGGGGTGGCCTTGGCCATAATAGTAATTCCCGACTTCAGGGTCATAGAAATAGCAAACTTTCCTCTTCACACCATCAGGTCCCGACGCAAGCGAATTGCCGCCAGTATCCATTTCCCCTGCAGGTCAACCGATAAATCTACAAACGTGGAACTGATAAAATCTAAGCCAAAAGAAGAAAAAAAAACACAACCCTAGCGGCCAAGTTCATCCGACGCGTTCGAGTGACAAACTGTTAAGTCCGAAAAGGAGTGATGATTACAAGTGAGGGTAACAAAAGGAGAGACCTAATCTGACAAAAAAAAAAGGCGGCGAGGCATAGAGAGACGAAGGAAAATGGAATAACGCAGAGAAAGAAGAGAGACGGACCTTTTTTGTAGGGTAAGCCTTTGGATCAGCTGTAGATTGTTTGTTAATCTAAAGGAGAGAGGTAGGTCGGAGGTGAAGCTGCCTGTAACTCTTTCTCTCTCTCTCGTTTCGTTCTTCCTCCTCCTCCGTGGGGAAGAGAGCTTTGCTTGGTCACTCTGGGAGTCCGGCCCCTTTTAATTTTGGTGAGGCCCACTTACATTTCGCTATCACTCAGTCGCCTATTGGGCTTTGAGACCAAATTAACTGAGAGGAGGTATTGCTTTCGTTCTGTTTTGTCTCCAAATTAACATATGGAGGGAGACATCAACGCACTATGTGGTCGGTAAAACAATGCAGTATATAACTAGTAAGGCAAGGCCACAGGTATGTATCTTTGACAGCCTTTTTAAGTTAACAGCATATCCTTTTCGGTTTAAAAACGAAATGATAGTTTATTATTGTACAAATTTGAAATGTTAATTGAGATATCGTAGAGTTTGCTACCAAGAAAACAAAGTAAAAGATATATATGGAAGGATCGTGAGTAAGTATTGTGATTAAGTCTACAAAACTCAGCTCGCCCTACGTGATTATGTGTTTAGGGGAATTGGAAACCACCGCCTCCGACGCCTTCCGCAGCAGCAGCTGGACCAGTGTTGGGATTAATGGCTGTCCATAGCAGAGAGATGGTGATAGCGATTAGGCCTGCCCACACAAAAACTATCGTTGGAGTTTTACCTCTCCGCCCCATTAAACCTTTTGCAAAGGGATACAAATGTGCCAACACCCAAAAGCTGAAAAAGGCTCCTCCTATTAGCTTGCTCCACTGTGGCACCGCCTGGTATATCGTCCTCACGAAAGCCACTACAATCGCTATTATGTTTACCATCGCTATCACTATGGGTGGTATCATCAACGACGACCACTTCACTATGTATAAATCTGCATATATGTCATCATTTTCATCTCCTCCAGACTTGGACGTTAAGGTGAAAGAGATCTCTATCCCTGCTATGACTTTCAGCACCCCTTGGACCACGGCGTATAGATGAGAGCTTGTTCCAGAGATAAGCCACCATTGTTCATTTCTCCACCATTCTTCAAGTCCAATGCCCGACCACTTCACTTCCAAAACCGCTAAACCAATCAAACAAATGGTGATAATGAGGAGGTAGACTAAGAAAGAGATACTGAGTGTCCGCACGATAAATTGTCCCGAGAAGAGAGAGAATGCCGGAAGAAAGCAGTACAGGATGAGGAACAAAGAGGTGAATGGATATATTCCGACATTCAGATAGGCGAGTCGTTGGAGGAACTTGAGACGTTTTGAGGCGAGCATGGCATTGTTTTTGGAGAAAAATATCTCAACCGACCCGGTGGCCCACCGCAACACCTGGTGGAGACGATCTGTGAGATTAATGGGCGCAGAGCCTCGAAAAGAATCTCGCTTGGTGATGCAATAAACAGATCGCCACCCACGGTTATGCATGCGATACCCTGTAACCACGTCCTCTGTCACAGACCCATAAATCCATCCAACTCTGTCTCCCCACTCTGTCTTATCCTCATACCAGCATGAGATTACAGAAACAGACTCTGCAACAGTCGTAGCATCGAGCGGGTCACGAGGGACTCTCAAAGCTCCTGGAGGACGACCATACTTGACCGCAGGATGGTCTGCCAATGGACGGCCTTGGAACTCTGCAATGGGAATTGACTCTGCTAAGAGTGTAGAGTTGCCGAAGCGCTTTGGAAGTTGGGTGACATCAAGGTCTGGATCAAAGTCACTAGTGGTTAGAGCCTCGGTTTCTGATTCCTTCTTCTCAAGAAGCTTGTCAGGGTTTGGTGGATCAAAACCATAGAGAGCAAAGCGTCTAAACATAGTACCTGTTCCAACATAGACTGGCCCCTGAAAAAAAGGATATTTAAAATCACTTAATACAATAAACCAAAATAATGATATATGTCTCTCCCTCTACATTAATGTTTTGGACAAATTATTCACCTGAACACCGTCGAGAGCACGCATGTTACCGTCAAAGAAGACAGTGTTGTTGTTAGCATATCTATCAGAAGGATCAATACCTTCAAATCTTTGTGGGAACTGAATATAGCATATGTCTTCACCACCTCTGTCCATCATAAAACACATCCCTTCTCGGATGGCCTTGCAATTATAGATGTAATGATCACAATCAAGATTGAGGATGAAAGGGCCATTTGAGAGAATAGCAGATGCACGGACAAGCGCGTTCATGGCTCCAGCTTTCTTGTTGTGATCATAGCCAGGCCGTTTTTCACGTGACACATACACAAACATGGGTAACCGAGTGTCTGTATCTGAAAAGTCAATGATTTTTTCATCGCCGTTGCCGATTAAAGGATCGCTAGTGGGTGGTTTCAACATCACCTGCAGAATCCCAGCATGATCACCTTTGGAATGCTCGCGAGTAGGGGCTGCCCAAGTTCCAGGCCAGTGGGTGCCATCGGCCATCCACGTGGCTTTGAGGACTTTGACAGGCTCTGTGGGATCACCTCCGCTTTCCCTCATCTGTTTTAGAGCCTTCATTTCTTCTCTTGCATTAAACGCATCGGATCTCCTCCGTATCGAGTCAGGGAGACTGTTGATACGAATCTTGAACTCATCATACTCCCTCTTTATCTTCCTTCTGTCTTTCACAAAATCAATCCTGCTCTTGTTTTTGGTTGGGTCTATTTTCAAACTGAAGTATGTATCTGGATTCCGGGGTTCAATGTTATGTTTGCGACAAAAGGGCACCCATAAGTCCGCGAAACTAGCCGCTTCAGCCATAGCTTCGAATGATAGAAGGGCTCCTCCATCGTCAGAAAGGTAACATGACACCTTCTCCACCGGATAATCCACAGCCAAGATGGAAAGAATAGTGTTAGCGGTGACAAGGGGAGGCTCTTTCTCTGGATCTGCCGTGGACACAAAAAGGTCGATACCTGGGAGATCTGACCTCCCCGTGGGGTTGGAGGGAGACGGCATGTCAAATTTGTCACGGAGAACTTCTAGGTCCGTAGAACGGTTTATGGGACACAACTTAGGGACTTGGTCTAGAATCCATGAAAATCCAAACCAAATTTCGCATATAATGGACATCAGCCACAACCATACGGCGTCTTCATTCGGGTTTCGAATTCTCCAGGTTAGGAAAAAACATAGCACTACAAAACGGATAGCGATTAGTAATCTGTAAGGGCTTATGATGGCAGCTGGGATTGGTATGCGTCGGCTTAGCGGTCGCCATGGCTTATCTGCTGTTTCCACCATGCCACCTCTCATTCCTTCATCCATATCATCTCCATACATTTCGTCCTGGGGCCAATACGCATTGCCGTAACCATATGTGCCTTGCGTCTCGAATAACCATTTGTTATGATCAAATTCTCCGTTTTGGTTCCTTTTCATCATAGACATGTTAGTATTTCCATGACGGTCTTTTCCTGGAGCTGGTAAGGGAAGAGCACCATTAGAAAAATCTGGCGTATCATCGTCTAAATCCCCCATTTTGTATTGCTCTTTGCAACCTGGGCAAAGACCTGTCTCTTTCTGGGCGTCCATAAAACAATCTCTACAGATCTTGAACCTAAGCAAGATCACCACACGTTGGTTAGAAACCTCATGCAATTCAATACACAATGAGTAAACATATATGTACGTACCGGCATTCACATGGCATCACGTCTTTTCCTCTTTCGTCTTTCATGACTTTTCCGTCACAAGCAGGCATGGCACAAGAAGAACCTTTGGCGCCTGCCATTTGAGGGTGAGTCACATCTGAGTCGATGACCTTGTCCATAAGATGTGCACGTGTGACACTGTTGAAACCACCGGTAAATAGAGAATTTGACACGTACTGCTCTTCGGCTTTGGTGGCCATTGGCTGGTTGTCCGGCGTTGGAGGTATGTGCACCGTATAGTTAGAATAATCTCCAGAGAACTCGCCCGATAATTCAATATTATCTCGAGACAAACTCACATATCGTCCACTAGATGTTCGTCTTGCAAATTTGACGGTTTGGCCGCTACCAGAGTTATTACGAACCTTTTTAGAAGTTTGAGGAGGCGTGGATGCCATTGTGAAGCCAAACAAAAAAGCTTGGTTTCTGCGTGAAACAATATGACCATGCAGAGTAACAGATGAAACGTGACTTTTACGTTTTGTCTGATGGTTTGGAGAAACAAAGAGAAAGAGAAAGAGAAAGATGAGGAGGAGAGGATTATGAGGGCATAAAATTGTCCATCAACCTCTATTCTCGGGTTTCTCCATATTATTGCATCAATCTATTTTTGGACATTTAGTAGTTTAATTAGTTCTCTTGTGCTATTTTTTTCTGGTTGTCGTATGCTATTTCTGGATTTTACTGTTTTTTCTTTTTTCATAACTCATTTTATTAGAGAGTCGAATATGACAGATTTTCGTTTACATATGGCGCATTAGACGATGTGGAAATGATCTTAATTGAAACTAATGAGTTTTTATTTCTTTGTGCAAACGAAGAGTAATATAACTTACAATACGGATTACTATATAAAATCATCTTGGTTAGACCATTGGTTGTAAGTGTGTACAACTTTGTTCAGTATCTTTTGCAGATCTTGCTTATAGTCGAAAATAAACTGAAATTTCTCTTTTGTTAGCGCAACTCTCCTGACGCCTTCATAGGTCTACCACTTCCTCGGCACATCAAGTGTTAAGCTTGACATATTTTGGCACTGTGGATTCAGAAGACGACCGACAATACTCCAAGAATTCTTTTCAGTTGAGTAGAATAGAGGCAAATCTGACATTGTGAAAGGTTCATCATCCTCTTGGATAGACATTGCTCGAAGAGCTTTGTCTATTGAATAAGACATTGTTGCTGTTCAAGTTGGATTTTGAAGAACTTTTTACAAAAACACTTACACTAATGGGCTAGAATAAGACCCACTAAGATGGCCCAATGTTACCATCTTAGTTTCACTCACATTGACACTGGAATGGAAAGAATAAAAAGAGTCTTGCTTACGTTTCTTTTCTTTGAATAAATTATTGGTTTTCACTTCTGAAGAGATGCAGAGTTGCACTAAAAGAAGATATGATACTAACACTCAGCGATAAACACTCACATATATATTTATTTGTTGCGTTTGGGACTCCTCCAATCATTCATTCATTGATGTTGCAGAGACGGAGGTATGGGTTCTCGTACTCGACGTACTTGGACCAGTAGGCTTTGTACTTGGCAAATGCCAACCCCAGCCATGGCTTGTAGTTCCCGTTGTAATGCACAACCGCTGCATTCTCTATAGCCGTTTGGTTCAGCGCTGGGTCATACCCCAGCCCCAGCACGTGCCAGCTCCTCTCCATTGCATATGTCAGGTTGTAAAATGTGATGAGCCCCGGTGGCAACGAACCCAGCTTCCACAGTGTCCTATCCTCATTCTGTCCATATCATCATAATCATTGTCATTATTATTATGAGACTTGACTCTCACACACTATTACAGCAAGATTGAGCAATGTCTTACCATGTCTTGCCAGTAATGATATATCCCTGTTATGTTCCGTTTCCTCCACTCTTTCAGGTCAAACATATTCATCCCAAATGCCCACCCGCAAGCCCCCGCATCAAAATTCTCTGAGATCTTTGGATTCGAGAAGTTGAGGTACTTGTCAAATCTGTGGAAGCTCTCCTTGCACGTCTCCACCGCACCATTCACCTTCCCTTGCATGTCTACTTCCCATAGAGGTGTCAGGTCCTTTTGCACTACTATGTCATCGTCCAGAAACAGGATCTTGTCCAGCTTCGGATATACCTCAGGAAGGTAGAATCTCAGATGATTCAACATCGACAAATACTTTGGGTTTCTGTACTTAAGATTGTCCGCACCAGCTGAGATTGATGACGGGTGATTTGCTTTGAAATAGTATTCTTTCAGCCTTGCGGACTCAAGCTGCCGTAGAACAGAGCAGTAGGAGGAGTTCAACCACTTAAAATCATTGATGTTTTCAACTTGAATTGTCGCATCAGCAGGAGCATTGATCCTAAACCACATCTTCATTGCAGCAAAATTCAATTTGTCAGTTACTATATGGAACACATGCTTCTTCGGTTCCCTTGCATTCCGGACAGTGGAGTTGACCACAACTGATGTAGCTAGAACGTTATCAGAAAAGATTGCATAGTGATAGAGAGAAGGATCTTCAAACTTTATTCGACTGGCATCCTTTTTGACTGCATCCTCTTCATTGAAACCCAGGAGAAAATAGTCTGCCGCTAGCTGCAAACTTAGGCAATGCAATGGCTCGGGAAATGTTTTGGCGGCCAGCTGAATCAAGAAGGTGCCCTTTTTCTTCAGGCCATCCACACTGCGCTCGGTTGATTGAAGCATGGCCCGGAACTTTTTTGCAAGTACATGGCAGTCATATAACTCATCTTTTGCAAGGGAGAGAGCTTGGCCCATGGATTTTGCTTGATCAAGTGCGCTAGCAATGAAAAAAGGATGGAAAAAAGTTCAACGTGTATTGGTATTCTCATTTATCCATAATGACAAGAGAAATGCTAAATAGTACCTTGAAGGAAGGTCAGCATCGGAGGTTGCTTTTCCTATAACACGTTCATTTTCTCCACATTGCTGAATCAAGGAAACATAAAGATTGGTGGCGTTTTTTGATTTGGCAATGTTTGCATATGCTTTTGCCATTATGATCTGGTCTCTCATAAGCTTCAAGATAGCATCAGCATTTGGGCTCTCGTAGTCTCTCCTCCATATGCTGTATTTCCCTATGACTGAGTTTTCAAAACTCATTGACTTCTCAATGGCTGCTTCTTGCATCTGCTTATCAGTTTCCTTATCTTGTTGGATCAGCTCCAGAGTTCGCTGACCTCTCCTTTTCTGACGTAAAATCTGAAAGGGAACACAACTGTTACAATCCTAGTTAAACAAAATCAACACATACGGAGATTACAAAACAAAAGGGGAATTTGACACGTCACCTGACGCTTTAGTTTTGCTGGGCTTGTAAATTCTCTGCGTGGAAACTGATTCTCATTTTCACCAGACTGATTAGTTGTAGCATGACTTGAACTTTTTTCCGTTCTAGTATCGTTTTGAAATGAATCCTGCGGTATCACTAGCTAATTCCATAACAAAAAAATGTCAGCAAACATGAGCAAGCTTAAGAATAAATCCAAGCTGTATGTCCATGTGAGGTATTCATTGTGCTGCTAGTGAGAATGCTAAGTACTATAGGTGGTCTCCTCAAGCTCCATGTTTATGTGATCTATGGTTCCGTTCTTAAACTGACAATCAAATCTTCCTAAAACTAAAAGCTGGTCTTTAATCGACAGTAGATAACGGTACCTGGAAGCCTCGTTTCTTGCCACTAACTTGATTGGCAGGATACTCCAAAACCCAAGAGGATGAAAGATCCCCCATTTTCACCCTAGCAAGCCGTACGTTGCCATAATGGTCACTGTAGGACGCAACTATGCTCACATCCTGAGATAACAAATTAATTACAAAGTGTTGTGTTGAAAGAAAGAAGAAGAGTTGGAGGCCGTAGCCTTACTTTCAGATCTGGATCATAGTGCACTGCAGCAAGTGAGGAAGCAGACACATCCTGGTTGATAAGCACAAGTTATTCAACCATCAGTAACAATCTCTTAGGGGGAGATGGAAGTCTGATAATATAGGAATCAACCAAGTTAGAAGGGGAGACCTCTAGATGTTTACATCCAAGACAATCATGCAGCGGACGAGAAGCTTTAAGTTGTCTGTGGCTGCCAAAAAGAAGAATCCACAAAATATATAAACGAAGAAAGTAGAGTGTAAAGAGGTTCCAGGTGAGGAGCATTACAGTGCTTGTGACTCAAAAATGGCGTCACCGACATGAACAGCATTAAGCACTACCTGCAATGCATCGACCATAACCACGATTCGGGAAAGATGATCATATCGAAAGAGAGAGAGAGAGAGAGAGAGAGAAGTAGGTACCAGACAAAAGAAGGTATGATATAGAGAAACGGAGCATGTCGAGAACATCATCTCATCTGGATCTGAATTCACCGCATCGCCGTCGACTCCCAGAATCGCAGCTTGTAAATTAAAAGCAAACCAGTCGGGCACGTGCTGCCGTTTGGTTGTAAGAATAACCACACGCAGTTCTTAAGACAGGAGAATTTGATCCGACTTTTAGAGCAGAGAGAAGGATACAGAGCAGAGCAGAGAGGAAGAATGTGCATAGCAGTGTTTCTTTGGCAATCGCATCCGCTTTACCCTTTTCTTCTCTTTCTCAACAGAGATGAATATCACAACAGGTGACTCCCTCGCTTCTAAGTTGCCTCCTTTTGACGATTGAAATGATTCTCATTTTTTTTTTATGTAAAATTGTCAAAGGGCGACGGAGGCGTTGCGTTGGTGGGCAGACGGAGAGACGGTGGGAGGAAGAGACCTTGTGGGCGGCGGCACGTGGCTGGGTTGCACGAGGCATGGCCGTCTCGCTTTCCTCACCAATTTCAGGGAAACCTCCTCCCTCCCTCATGCCAAATCCCGCGGAGATCTCCCTCTTCGTTTCTTGCAGAGCCGAAAGAGTCCCGCCGAGTTTGCGGAGGAGATTGAAGAGGAACTTTCTCTGTACAACGGCTTCAACCTTGTGGTTGCTCATTTCTTATCCAAATCCATGATTTACATCACCAACCGGCCGCTCCACGGTAACAAGCTCGTGATGCCAGTCTCTCCGGGAATCCATGTGCTTTCCAACGCCAACCTCGACTCTCCTTGGCCCAAGGTAAAGAAAGCTGCCATCTTTCTCCTTAATACCATCCTAGATGACTTGACACATCTTTTCATTAGTATCTGCAGTGCCTGAGGCTGAAAGAAGGTTTCAAACAGCTTCTGGCTGAGAACGAGGGCGGTGAATTCCCGGTGAAGACTATGGTGGAGGAGGTGATGACCAATACTGTCAAGGACGAAGAAGCCGAGCTGCCTCACGTTTTCTCACCAGAGACTGAATACCATCTCAGCTCCATCTTTGTCGACATTCAGGGACCAGCTGTATGTAAACCTTTCTCTCTCTTTCTACCAATATTCATTCACTCACTCGTGGCACCATACCCCAGGGGCGTTATGGGACCAGAAGTATCTCAGCGCTCAGCATCAAGTCCGATGGTGAGGTCTGTTTCTATGAGAGGCATCTTGAACAAGGCGATTCTTGGAAGGAAAACACTCAACACTTTGTCATTCAAAATCAAAGCCTTACTCAACCCTGATTGCTTCTTCTGTCTTGCCATTATTATTATAATTTCTTTGTCCTTTGATCAACTTTCATTTATATGTAAAAGCAAAGCAAAGCAAGCAAGAATAAGCAGTCTGCAAACTGTTTGTCTGATTTTACCACAAGCATGATGGATCCATCATACAGACCTTTTATTGATCGTACACATTTTGTTACAGAAGCAAGATAAGGATCCATCATCCAACAATTATGGAACCAAAGACCCTTACAACTCATCTCGTGAACCACTCTTGCTTTCATATGATGCATAAGCTTTGATGATTGATACATACACGTCAATGCCCTTCAAGTACTCAGCTTTACCCAGATACTGCAACAAACCAAAGCGACACGATATCACAATGATGAGCCATATCATCAACTTAATTATATGCATGCAAACTTTGTACCTCATTGTGATCATGAAGCAAACTCGGGGTGTTTGATAAAGGAGAGAACCCAAACGCGGACAACCCAGCCTTCCGAAAGTAGCGAGCATCTGTTGATGCAGGGAATATCTCAGGCTTACTAGTCACACCTCCGGCTTCCTTGATAGCATTTTTCAAGAGTCTCCACCACGGATTTGAATCATCTGCTGCTGTAATGAGCGGCTCCCCCGAAAACTTCTGCTTGAACTGCCCCAGCTAACATTTTAGTTAGTCAAAGATGTCGAGAAAAAAAGGTCCTCAGGTAAAAACACTTTGTTTAACAGGGGCAACTGAAAGAGACACAGTTTGTAATACAGTGACAATGAGATAGGATTGGGTGAAATTTACCTCAAAGGACATGTTGCGGGCTGCGGGTGCCCATTCCTCCACCAAACGTCTCTCAAGTGCTTCAGAATCAACATTGGGTGGGACACGAATGTCGAAACCAGCTTCTGCCTCGGAAGGTTGCAGATTCATCACGAAACCCTTAAGGATAGAGAAGCAAATGGTGTGAATAAAGACAGTCAAGATGGATGAAGTAAAGGGGATCAAGAAAGTTACAGTTGGGGAAGGTGTGCCAGCCTTGAGGAAGGCCATGTTAACAGAGACGACGTCGCCTTCAGCAGTACCACCAGCTTTGAGGAGATCAAATTGGGAAGCTCTGAATCTCCGAATACACTCGATGCTTTTGAGGAGATTCTCCATGGCAGAGTTGTCATAGAGCTTGGCACCGTGGCCGGGTGGTCCTTTGGCCTTTATCACTAGCCACCAGGGACTCCTCTCTCCATAGAATACTCTGTAACTCTGAGAAGGCGATGGCAGACCTGAAAATTCGTATATGGTTTGGTTATCTTATCCAGAAGGAAGATGAGAGCATGTTTGTTTACCTTCGTCGAGCACGATAGCGATGTTCAAGGTCTTGAAAAGCTGGGA
This sequence comes from Anastatica hierochuntica, assembly GCA_900406275.1. NCBI lineage: Eukaryota > Viridiplantae > Streptophyta > Magnoliopsida > Brassicales > Brassicaceae > Anastatica > Anastatica hierochuntica. Next base: position 20,410 of record OVAN01000657.1, read on the forward strand.
TTCGACAAACTTCTCAACGCCATCGTGGCCTCCGATCTCTTCATCGGGGACGAAGGAGAGATAGACAGATCGGATAGGGTGGAAACCAGAAGCCTGGAGCTTGCGTATGGCTTCGAGGTACTGCATCCCAACGCACTTCATGTCCTGAGAACCTCGGGCATAAATATGACCGCGATGGTCGATGTGAGCGTGGAGCGGATGGTGAGTCCATTTGGATTCCTCAAAGGGAACGACATCGGTGTGGGAGTTGAGGAGAAGGGCAGGTAAGGTTGGATCGGAACCAACCCATTTCAGGAGGAGAAGCGGCTTTCCCTTGACGAGCTCGATCGTTTGTGATTCCAGGGAGAGAGATTTAGCCTGAGAGCTGATAAACTCAACGGCTTTGTAGTAATCGGGGTTTGGCTGAACCGTGTTGATCCGGAGATACTCCTGAAATCTGGACACGATGACGTCGTCGTCGTCGACGTTGGCCACCACAGCAGAAATGAGGCATAGATGAAGAAGAACAAGGAAGAGACTCATGGGGGAGTGGAGGAAGGTGGAGATTCTTCTACCACTACCAGAAGCAGCCATTAGAGAGAGAGACAGAGAGAGGGGAAAATAATGGAGTTGGGGATGGCTTCGCTGGTTGCGACAATCATCTTCTACACGAGGGACACGTGCGAGTGGCACTTTGGTGAATAACGAGGGCGAGAAAAACAAGGAAGAACGCCACACGAGGACCTTCAAGCCCATTATGACCCACGAGGATCTGGAACCCATCATGTCCACTATGGGCTTCGTTGTCAGTTTCCTTTTGGGCTTTGGTTTCACTTGCACTGGGCTTGACAAGTGAGATGGACCTGTACAACGTTTTTATGCCTTTTTTTTTTCTTAAGACGTATTGGTGGTGGTCTGAAACGGACACTGTGAAAGTCAAAACATGTCAGAGCAATCTTTTGTCGCAGTAGTCTTGAAAAGCGTAGCCTGATGATCAAAAGGAACCCCAAAACCCTCTCCATCGCTTCACTTTTTGTCTGCCACCTGTGAGGTGAGGATCCCAACAACGCTCTGCTTCTTCATGGATTCTGGGCTTCGGCTACTCGCATTGTCCCTCTTCCTTATCTGCCGCCTCTTTCAAGCCCCCGCCGAGGATGACTGGAATATAGCCACGGCCACGCTCTCCTCAGATAAGGATGGCTCCTCTTCCGTCACCACCGGTACTCCCGCTCTCTAGCCTATCTTTCTTCTTTCCTGACTAGTGACTAGCTTAGTTGTTGGTGATAGGAGGCGCTTGTGGGTATGGAGATCTAAGGCAGAGCAGCTTCGGCGGGTACAGCGCAGGCCTTAGCGGGAAGCTGTTCAACAGGGGAAGCAGCTGCGGAGCTTGTATGGAAGTGCGGTGCGTGAACCACATCCGGTGGTGCCTCCAAGGCAGCCCCTCCGTGGTGGTCACAGCCACCGATTTCTGTCCTCCTAATTCAGGCCTTTCCTCCGATTACGGAGGTTGGTGCAACTTCCCAAAGGAGCACTTGGAGCTCTCCCATGCCGCCTTCACAGGGATCGCAGAAAGCAGGGCAGAGATAATACCAGTGCAGTACAGGAGGGTCAAGTGTGGACGGAGAGGAGGGATAAGATTCAGCTTGAACGGGAGCTCCCACTTCTTCCAGGTGCTGATAAGCAATGTGGGCGGAGACGGGGAAGTGGTGGGAGTGAAAGTGAAGGGCCATACAACGGCTTGGATTCCAATGGCCAGAAACTGGGGACAGAACTGGCACTCCTCTCTCGATCTCATCGGACAGTCTCTCTCTTTCGAGGTTACTCTCATCGGCGGCAAAACCATTGCCTCTTACGATGTGGCTCCCCCTTACTGGCGCTTCGGCATGACATACCAAGGAAAGCAGTTCCCCTCCTGACTCTCTTTTATCCCATGAATCACTTTCGGTGGTCAAAACAAGTTGCGGTGCCTTTTATTATCATTACTATGACTTTTGAGACACAAAGAGAGATCATCACTTCAGTTCAATATATAAAATATGACTTACCACGTCTGGGCAGGCCACCATTGCCTTTCTCCATTTATATATAATAATAAAATCCTTCACAAATCCTTACTTGGAAGTTTCTATTATGCTCTCATGAGGGTTTTGCATTTACAATGGCAGCTACAAGGAAGTATATATATATATAGGCCAGTGCAAGACAAAATGTAATGACCCCACCCCACCCCACCCCCATTCTCATCCTCCTATTCTTCTTAGCTTCTTTAACAATACTCAATTACTTTGTATGCGACTCTCGCATCTAGAAGAAACCAAAGAAGGAATTAGGGGTTTGTGTCTATCCTCCAGGTGCTCCAATGTCAAAATTCAACACACGTACAGCCATCCTATTCTATTCACCCATCATTGGACCCATACACGAATGGAACACCGTGCTTAAGACTTGTGGGACTTGTGAGGAGCTGTGCTCACTCCGCACAAGCTCCACCAACAGCGGGAATATAATCGGTGCATACCTCTTGAATGAATCTCTTTTCAGTCCCTTAAGTGCCTTCAGCACTGCAACCACTAAGGGAGACCTCGCTGCTGCTTCTTCCTTCGATAATGCTCCCATCGGTAGAATCCATTTCCTGGGCTCCCTGGTTTCTTCCGACCCTGCACCCTCAAACAATGTGCATTTCAGGTACATCTTCACAATTTTCACACACACTGTGACCAGTTGAGACTCTATATTTAGCTCCAAGGACACTCCTGGACTGTATGCTAGTATGTCTTGAAGAACGTCCAGGTAGTTCTGGTGCGTGTCATTTTCAAAATGAAGCATGGGAGGTTCAGAGAACTCCAGGATAGAGCACGCCCTCCTCACTTTCTTTTGCAGTATCATATCAGAATTTAGCTGGTGGGCGTGTGATGAGATTGATGAGAGTATCTCTAGAATAACAGTGATATGTGATGCCAACAATGACTGCTGATGGCTTCGGTAGAGATCGGTCACTACCTGAAAAAACAGGAGAAAATAGAGCAGTGAGAGAAGTCACCAGATCACTATTCTGGAGCATGGCAAAGTAAAGCATACAACATTTCTAGGTGCATTTCGTACAGAGCCAATATAGTATAACACTTTAAATATACCTGAACAACTTGTAACTGGACGGATATGTGACTCTTTGTTCTTGAAACAACATAAGACATAATTTGCAGGATATCCTCGTCCAAGTCGTCTTCGTTACCAAAGTCTTGATCAGACGATGTTTCCTCATCTGGAATGTCATCTATGTTTCTTAGTATTCTCATGAAACTAGACAACGTCAATGAAGCAGCTTCTTTCACAGCCAAAAATATCTCCTTCCACTCATCTTCTGAGAACCTGCCACCCAAATCGTCTGCCAACCGCAGCAACGCACCAACTCCAGCTACTGTAGGACCCTGAGCTGGACTTCTTATAAGCCCAGCAAGCAAAGATACCACACTTGAAAGTTGAAACCTTATCACAGTAAAAAAACTAACAAATACGTCCACCAGAGACTGTGCCGCCATAGCTGAAGTCTCAGCATCCCAGGGAGCTCCATTAGCATGTGGAGAAAATGAACTGTGTTCATCTTTAGAATGTAGATCATTCTCGCCCCACACACTGTTAAATATAGGATAAATAACAGAACTGAAAACACCAATCCAGAACGTGCGTGAAAAAAGATGGCCGTGATCTTTTAAGATATTAAAGAGCACTTCCAAGGAGCTCTTACGAATTGCTAATCTGGAATCAGAAGTTAGTTTAGACAATCCTGTAATAAATAAAACAAAAAAAATTGATCAGAATGCAGGAAAATGTCCTTTCCTAACTTCCCAGCAAATCAATATTAACCAAATTGGAAGAATAACCAACGGAATATGTATCTTGTATTAGAATCAATTTGAAGAATGCAAGGTGCCCAGATAATATATGACGTGTTTAAATCAAGGTATTATTCACAAAATATAACAGATTACCTGTGAGGAGAGGAACCCAATATGATATGTTCTCATCTACTTCCATAAAATTTTGGGTATTTGGTGCACTGTCATCTGTTACTGGAGTACCGGGACTGCTAGACCTACCCTTCTCATTCCACACAAGGCCTCCTTCTGCAAGTTTTAGTGCACAAAATCGTAGAAATGCGATAGCATTCAGGCTAACATCGCTGGTAAACTTGCTGTTTGTGAAAGTTATAAGACATCTAACACAATCAGTAAACGTTGTTGCCTCCGTCTCTGTGATATATGAAAAGTACTCGCGGACAATTTTTTCCATTGTCTCAAAGGCCAACACCACAATGTTCTTCCTATCATCAGCTGCTGCACTTGTGAAAACCTGAAAGGGAAGTGGCCACTCAGTAAAACATGTCGATCACTAGAGCTTCAAAAAAGAAATACAAAAACAAATTAACTGCTTGGCATAATATACTGTGTTTACCATTTTTCTCTTAGCATGAAGCTTAATCATTATCCACATATAAGCAGATGCTAAGAAAATAGAATGTACCTTGAAAACACTTTTCCACCCAGATTTCACATTACTAACACGACTGAGAACCATTTGAGAAATGCACCGAACTATTAGTTCTCTAATTTCAGCAGAACTGCTTTTCTGCATAACAATGACAAACGGCCTAAGAAATTCATTCTGGAAGTTGTAATTAGCCAGCTCCTCACGTTCCAAGAACTTCATGGAAAGTTGTCGTAGTGAGTCCATAACGAATATTGCAACAGAAAGATTCTCCGACAAGCCAACAGATACAAAAAAATCTGACAGGATGCTCCATATGCGAGACCAGACTAGCCTGATGCGGTTCATGTTGTAGTGGCTGAATAGCAAAAAAAAAAGAAAGAAATACGCACATACGTAAGTTGAAATCTTATCAGAATATTAAGGTGCTAACTCGATATCCAATTTCTAGATGTGTTCAATATGTTCATTTTTCATCCTATTGCGTTCTAGAGAGATAGAGTATCAAAAGTAGAAATTCGTACGCAATCTCAACTAATTTTGTGAGGCTAAATACTCGAGGATCGGTAGGAGACTGCAGTTCTGACATAGAGACTTTGCATAGAGCTCTGACAAATGCTACTATGGCTTCAGTCTTCAACCGCTGACTATGAGCATACACATTATTCAACTGAAAACTCCCGATCTGGTCAAGCAAATTCAAGTTTGCAATAAAGTTATTGATTTGATCCTGCCTCACTAGAGCCGACGCATTTGGTCCAATTGCATTGCTATCATATGAGCCCCCTCGAACAACAGCCATCATCACCGGATTCTGGAGGGCTCCTTTTTTCTTCAAGTTCGGAAAACCCAAGGCTTTCTTCTCGTCCGTCTCGGATGAGGCGAAATAAGATGCATCACTTGGAGCACCCTCACCCAATAATTGCAAATGCTCAATTCTAGAGAGGCAAGTCAAAATATGCTCCCAAGCATCTTGCAAGTGATTACCATCTTCAATGGCAATTGATATGATCGCCTGAATAGCATAAGAAGTAACAATGAAGTTATGAAGAGGTGAATCATGCATGTTTCTCTCCATCAAGGCAGGGAAATTTCACTAGAAAGAAGATAGCAAGCAACCAGAAAACAGAAGATTAAAACACAGGATGTATTTTAGGTGAGTATGCCTCAGAATACTTCTTCTCTCTTTGCTTGTTCCTTGAAACCAGATGTGAGGAAAGGAAATACAGAGAGGAACAACTCCTTTCATTCTGAACAACGATTTCTATAAGGAAAAACTTACTTTAACAGCATCGACATTCTTTTGCTTCATATCTCCTGCGCAGTGGAGATTTGTGAATTTGGCCATGGAAGTAACAAACGCATCTCTTTGCGTTTGCATACCCATAACTGCTGTAACATGAACGGCATACCGAAAGCCTCGTAAGCATTCAACTGCAGCAAGCCTGTCATCACTCTGATCAAGTGTAACGCTGAATGCAGCAAGCATTGGTCCCCAGGAAACTTCAACCATAAAACGTAATATTGCAACATCTGTGACAACATGGTAAGCTGATCTACAAGACCGAGAAAAGAACCCAAGTCATGAGATAAATTTTATGACTGCAGATCCGAAAGTCATTCTTCCTTGGTATTTGTCAAGCTTAATCCTTTTCAAAGATAGACTACCAGGAATGCACAAGGTAAACTAAAGGGTAAACATGGTTTATTTGTGTTACAGGAAAAACTGGTTTTCAGCTTCTTTCGCTAATTTTACATGTAACCTAACTCGCTCAGCAACATCATACTAAGAACAATCAATCGATATAATCCTTAATTAGGATACCGTTTTATAATCAATACTCTCTAGTCATATCGTCACTTGTCTCTCTATCGAAGAATATGAGCCTAAAAATCTCGTTCAAAAGGACTTTAAATAAAAGGTAAATGAGCTTACTCTGATTTTCCAGACTTCGACCTGAATGTTTCTTGAATATGCTTTATAAGAAGACCATTAGCCCCTACCGCTTTCTCTTCTATATGTGTCCAATAAACCAGATTGAGTATACCGTCCAGACCCAGTAGTTTATTCAGGCCGTTGGACTGCCTGCTTTCTGGAGCTGAAGAATCAGAACTCATTTTTATTTCATTTTTGACAACTTGGTCATAAAGCGCACCAAGATATTCTTCTGGAAGATCTTTTCCATCATCAATGCCTCGGTTATTTCTGATAAAATCAGCCTTGGTCATCTGATTGTCATAAACCATAAGAGTAGAAGTTAAGCCAGTAAAAATACACTGTACATATCTTATACCGACAAAGAGCAATCTCCAAACATAGAAGATTCAACAGCAATTTCTGAGCATAGAAATAACCAGAGAATTTTAGCACATGCATGCAGTCCTAAAGCAAACCTGCCAAGGATTGAACAAAATGTGCCAGCCAAGAAAACAAACCTTTTCTTTAACCATGATATTGTGGGCGTCAGTGTTAAGCATTATTACAGAGTATGCAAGAACATATGCTGTATCAGCACTGCTGAATGAATTAGGGTTGCATTTGCAAAAGCGTTCAGCAAATTTTTCCATTATGCGGTCAATTTTCTGTGCTTCCCCAGGAAGTCTGAACCCCCTTAAGAAAAACCTAATTGCCTCACCAAAATTCATGTCCTTGAAATCAAACGAGTCCACATAGGCATGCATAACTTTCACTGGAAACTCCTCTCGTTCACCCAAATAATCACCAATCATGGTTGCATTCAAGGCTGTGGTATTCCTCAGGAATGTCGCCACCTCATCTGGGGAGCTGCCAAGCTTTTTAGAGCTTATAAGAAACTCAATACCCTTTGAAGGCTTTCTATTGAATAGAGTGATGCCTTTCTGCACATAAACGAACAAAGATAATAAAAGAAACTAACATCAACAAATTGGATGAAGGCATATTTTACTTCTTTTAGGATGCAAAACAATACCTGGAGTTCAATTTTATATGCCCTCCTTTGTTCAAGAGTTGCAGCGTCTGATGACTCGGAATTTATATCGGGGTGGAAGTCATGATCTGCAGTTGCTCCGTCTTCTTCATTCGGGTTTGAATGATTGTCTGTTGGTGCTTCACTTTCTATGCTATTAGGCAAAAGTGATTCTCCCACGCTAAATTGTTTGTCCATCCATGTTCCCATGGCCTTAATAATGCTAACCAAGCATTTCACTGATTCGTGTCGAAAAGTAATATCCTGCACTGGGGTCAAAGTAGTCGACGATCCAGGAGGAGGCCCTAGAGCAGTTTTTAAAAGACCGTTGACAATCCTGCACACATTTGATAAAAAAATATATATATATGAGCTTTGATTCATTTTTAGCAAAGTACAAGACCGGTATAGGAAAATAAAAATCATGCAGGCTACCATGGTGGCCTGATCTGATATCTAAAAGCTTTGGCTAGCGATTGTAATATGACAACATCTGGAATGCTATTCTTGGGACATGAAACAGAAAAACTATCCTGGAGAGATATAAAACTAAGAAATTGCCAATACCTTTCGAAGATGTTTGGTGACTCCACATCACAGTCGAAGTTCACAAATATGTCAATGATTAGGTACGGGTCGTGGCAAATGTTCTCAAGTAAGCTGAGCACAGTCATTTTCTGCAAGAAACTTGGCTGAAGAACATTTTCAAGGACTCGGAGGACAAGCATGGGGAAGAATATGCCTACTTCAGATTTCATACCCGATCTATATTTCAGTAGTAAGCTGGTGAAGATAGCACATTGGAGTTGAAAGATAGACATAACCGAGAGTGCGCTATTCTTTAACAGTGACAAGCAAAGATATTGCTTAATGGCATTTAGAAACCTGCAAAATTATTGGGGAGGGAGAGTTAGCTCTTGGATTCTATGTAATCCCAAGAGAGGAAAAGCAAATGCACATTAGACGAGGAATGTAACCTGCGAAATCAAAGATAAAACTTGCCTTTCGTCAGAGCGCCAAATTGGGCCACCGTTATCAATTATGACTTTGAGCAACTCGAGAGACAAAGTCTTGCCTCTCACAAGAATCTGGTCATCAGTGTTCTCTTGGGACGAGAACTTCATAGACAGCTTACAGAGATTTTTGAAGAGAAGAAATCCATCTTCCCTGATCTTGCTTGTGCCCCCATCCTCAGCAGTGCCTGTGTCTTGGCCTTCCTCCGGTGGTTCAAGAACTAGCGTGAAGTCCGTAGGAGGAGCAGCTTCGCCAGCCGTAACAACGTCGTTAATGAAACCCTGACAGATATGAACAGAGTTGCCTTCGTTGACGTTTTTATCAGTGATGGCAAGCAGGTCGTTGACATTGACTGTTTTGAATGATACGTCCATAGAATTGGCCTCGGATCTGGTGAAGACGATGAGCATGATCTGGGCCAACACAGATTTAGCGCAGATCTGGTTGGTCCCATTGAATCCGCCGAGATAGACATTGTAGCAAGTCCTGACAAGATGGAGCAGACAATCGCCTCTGATGAGGACGAGAGGAGATCTGACGGCGGAGAGGAGGACGCGGAGGACGGCCAGTTCAATAGACTCCTCGCCGGTGCCGCAAACCTTGTAGATGGCATGGATGAGCTTGTAGAGAAGAGAATCGGGAGATGAGGAACAGACCTCGCCACGGAGGAGGGAGAGAGAAAAGAGCTTGAAAGAACAATCGAGAGCAGGCTCGACGACCTTAGCGTAGGAGGTATCAAGAGAGAGAAGAAGGGGGTGAAGGACGGCATCAGAATCGGAGGGGGAGAGACCGAAGAGAGGAGATGAAGGATGGGGAGAATCGGAGAGAGATTCGAGCTTGTCGAGGACAGACTTACAGGCGGAAACAAGGAAGGTGTGCTTGCGCCAGGCGGCATTTTTGATGATCTTGTCCAGAGATGGGCCAATGACCCGGCCACATCTGGTGGCGCCACCAAGGTTCTGCGACGACGACATCGTCGACGGATCTAACACATTCACTTGGCGGCGAATGAAATGAACCCAAAACGCGCCACTCTAAACCGACAAATTAAATGGATTCTCTTTTATTTTTCTTCTTCTTCAGAAAAAACCCATGTTATATCACAATGGCGGCTCCCTTCTTTGGGCTTAGAATCTTCTTTTCTTTCAACACTTTGGTTATTATTGTTATATCTGAAAACACAGAGGGTAAGACTTCAACCTTACAATGCTAAAAATATAAATATGCTTTCTTGTGTTTTTTTGCTTGGCTTCTATTCTATCATTTTCTTAGACTTCTGTGTTTTATAGTATTTGAACAAAGAGTAATGCAAAGGCTTAGTTAAGAGAGTCTAGAGTTGCTCAGAGTTCAATAGGGCAGAAGCTTCCTCTCTCCGCTGCTGCTGCTCCTCCTCAATGTCCAAGTGTAGCTGTGGAGGCCCAGCTAAACTCAGTATGACCTGAAACCCCACAACAATGCTTACAGTCAACAATGGCTACATAGAATGTTGTCTTGGGTGTTCAAGCTAAGTCCAGGCTAACTTACAGGCAAGAAAACGAGCCCATGCAAGAAGCCGATTATAACCAAAGCCAAGTACATCTGGAAATAATATACCTGAATGCACCAATACATATCCATTTAAAATCAACTCAAGCAAGAGACCAACAACTGCACAACGCAATGGATTTGAGTGTCCTTACCACAAATATCTCTGATCTTGCAAAGCAGAGCACAATCACTCCAACAAGTTTTGTGAGTGTGATCCCACTGTTCCCAACAACATGTTTTCATACATTAAGTCCAACAAATTTGACTAACAAATCCATTACACTAACACCTTTGCATCCAAACAAAAAAAATAACTTGCTTTGTCAAGTGTAGCAAGCTTTTTCACCTGAATACTGAAGCTCCCATGGTTTCCAGTGCCTTTGTCGCTCTTTGTTCTCTGTTCCCACAACTCATCTGCATTTGTAACAGTGCAGGAAATAAACATGTTATCTTTCATACACAATGTAGAAAAGTGATTTAACTTGTTCTGCGTCCTTAAATCCTCTTAGCCAAGAACTCATTGACAGTTGTGAGGAAAGTTGTTCTTCTACTACATGGCGATAGATTGTAGAGTCAATATATGCAGTACATTGTATGTGTAAGATTACAAAGGGACACGGCTTGTTCTTACCAGAAAAGCATGTGATATGTGCACGCAGAATTCTACAGCAATCCCGATTGACATTATCAAATTCACAACAGAAACTGCATTGAGTTGGATTCCCAGAATCACCATCATACCCTGCTCAAACCCACCAAGGCTGATTAGCCCTTTACTATATGACTATTAGCGTCCAAAATTGCATGACCAAAGCCCATATCAGGACAAATATTTTATGGATATGCGTCAATAAAACATTTACCATGAGATCCAAGAGTATCATGACTAATACAAGGACAATGATGGCTGAACTCCAGGCACTGAAATTGAAAGGTTAAATAACATAAACTAACATCAAGACATCTCCACATCCTAAAATTTTGCATAATGCGTAGAGAGAGAGAGAGAGAGAGCTGACCTGGAAGTGACTAATAAGCAAACAATAAATATAGCACCTGCGACAACAGTATGGTAATTTAAAGAGTTGTATTCTGGTACAAGCTAGCAAAATCACAAAACTACTGCGTTTTGATAGATGGGAAGCAAACCGATTGCTATGGCGAGGTTTGTCAAAGCTACTGTCCATATATTCAGATATTGCTCAAAGAAAATGTAGAAGACAGAATATGGAAAGATGTCAATCTGCATAAAAAGGCTTATTATATAGGAAGCTTAGAAGAACCAAAAATAAACATATAATGGATCATCCTCCTTCAAGCAAAGCCAGCTGCTAATCTATACTTTGAAGCAAAATTCATCACCAAGTTCAAACCTTCAAGGAATTGGATATTCTTGAACTGAACTCCCTAGCAGCTCGCAGTGCATTAACATAGTCACCCTGAGAAAATTTTGCATACACAAACTCAGGATATTTCACTTTTCGTTTATAAGTTTCTTGCCCAAAACAAAAGTGTCGTACTTGTGCGTTAAGTGGAGTGTGGTACGTGCGGAACTCAGATGCCTGTATAACACCAGTCTCATACCCTGAAAAATATCAAGTGGCCCGAAAAGAGGTTCAGCCGAAAGCAAACAAAATGAATAAACTTAAGTGCAAATAGATTTTCTTTAAAAGTAAATTATAGATTACCTTTTAAATCCAAACTATTCGTATAAGCCCCATGACCACCCTTTGCACAGTCAGCCGACGGCAAAGCATCTAGAAACCAGGGCAGTTTCTCCCTGAATTGAGCTGTCGATGGACGATCCTGAACTAAATCTGAGTGTCGAAAGCACTGCAATGGTTTACAAAATTAGATCTATTCTAAAATTTGTTTGGGGGGTTGGAGAGAGAGAGAGAGAGAGAGAGAGAGAGAGAGGCTTACTGTAGTACAGTCCTTACAGATCCCATCAAAACCGCATATATCTTCCACGGATGTGCAGCAAGGTGGCTGTAGCTTAAGAATTTAAGTTAGAAACTGGAAACCAGTTTGCATTTTAAAAGCTGATGTTTGATTAAAGGCAATTAAACATTCGTCAGAAACTAGCTTATGAACCATTATCGTTTCTTCTGTGATTAAAAGGAGAACTACATCTGTTAAAGAGGAAAATAAACTGAGAAATCAATGCAGTTTCAACAATTAAGCTCTAGGAGATAAAACTCACCTGGTCATCTGGAGGACAGTAACTGCCATTAGTGAACTTCCGACAACATCCAAAAGCCTCTGGGGATAGCCATACAAGAAAATCATCGAGCCAAGAAGCAGCTGGTTTGGCAATGTAACTTGTCTCGGGAGCCTGTGACGCTCTTGATATCTGGTGGGAGGTGGGGAAAACAAACAGTGTTACAGCCTAAACCTTTTCGGGAGGCCTATAAATGTGTTAAGCATTAATGGCACCACAAGGTGATCTATACCGAAGATTCATCAAACATATACGAGTTCATATGATGATTTTAGTAGAGATAAATCGAATCAGTTACAGACAAAATGCAGACTAATTCAAACAGAAGCATCTCCGCAATATATATCATTATTATTACCTCGTTTAAAAGGGAATTTGAATTGCATTGGCTAATAGAACACAACTGATTTGTATGCCTTGATTCCAAGCTACCAAAAGAATACATTTTAGTGCAGAAGAAATGCTAGATAATAAATCGTACCAACGAGAGTCGTTTTCGTGTGTGTGGGTATATTAGATAGAGAACCTGTAATTGTAATCCTTGACTACAAAATACAAAGGCGGCCCCACTCTGAGGTACTCTGAGAGACTGTCGAAATAGTCCTGTACGAAAAATGTTTCAATTCGTCATTAGCAAGAGATGAACACAAGGCAAACAACTAAAGGGAAAGTTATAGATGGAACACACTAACTTGCAGGTAAGAGTCCCGAGGAAGAACAATTTTCTGCTCCAAGCCAGTTTCGAGCCTTGAGCTTAGGGCCTGAAAATGAATAAAAACACAGGATAAAACAGATGGACAAATTACAGAAAAATCATATAATTTACGCAGTCTCTCTGAAAATATATTTTTCTCGTGATATAGTAAATTAAAGTGCTACATCAGAAAAAGTTTTTAAATGAAAAATGTTGCATCTATATATAGTGAAAACAAAACAAAGAGCGCAATGTAATCAGCAACTTACAATGCTTGCCAGCGCAAAAGCCAAGAATACAGCAACAACAACCATTTTTACAACCCGAAGTCCAAGAACGGGTGCATGAACCTCCTGTGGAACACGAAGGCTAAAGAATCAGCAAGATTACGGACTGTGTATACATGTTTTGTCTGCTAGTCTGACTGTGTCACGTATCGTGTCTATTGTTTGTCCCATTTTTGGAAATCAAACTACCTTCATGTATCTCTCAAGAAACCCAGGTTCTCTTTCACCTGTAAACACACAAAATCACTGACTAAGTTGAAGGAAACGATACAGGTAAAAGGACATTATTTCTAAAATTATTCAGAAGTAACCTTCAAAACATTCTCGGGGCGATGAAGAAACTTTAATGCATGGAAAACAATCAATCCTGTTATCCGCAGTTCTTTTGCAGTCAAAAACTATTAGCGCAACAAAAGCGGTGATTTGCAGAAAGAAGTCCACCAAAATAGCCAAAGCTGCACATGCGAAGAACAGTATCACAGACGCCCAATTAATATACACAGGGAGCGCCAAAGTTTTACAAACCTGCAAACATGGAGAAGATACGACATGCTGGCATTGGAACAAAAGCTCCAACGGAAAAAGCCAAGACCTCAGATAAGCTTGCCAACGTTATGGATGGACCTACTTCGACAAGTGCAGAGCTGATCCGTTCCTCTAAAGAAACATCACGAGGTTGTCTCTTTACAGCACGAACCAATATGCACATATTATCTACTCCGACCTGTTAACTTATGGACAAAACCATCAGTATATCCATCAACACCAAACTTTCCACTGTTCCTACTACAAAGGCAGAAAATGAACTTACAGCCAGGACTAGGAAAGGAATGACTTCCATTATGATCAATGTGGACTTAACTCCAAGGGCACTAAAAAATCCAACAGATCCAAGTACAGAAAGCAAGACAAGGACAACCCCCGAAAGACCGAGCAAGACCTAGAAGTCATGATATCGGTAAGTTAGCTGTGAACAATAATTGTACATCCACAATACTTTTCTATCCCCAGTCCTATATATCTGAATGTGAATATATAGCTTCAAAGATCCACTCATGGTAGAGCGGACTAGGGAAATAGCAGGGAGTATCAATAGTTGTATAAGGATCACCCTGGCCAATACGCATACATTAGGATCATTTCAGTTCACAACAGCAAGCATGAGTAATTCCCAACATATCATAAGATTCCCAGCATTCAATACTTTATTTCTCCAGCCTAATGGAATATTCAAATGATTGAATACAACGGAAATGCCTACAAAGTCCCAGCAAACTTGAGAGGAACATCAAGACATACGTACCTTTGATGAAATGTAGAACGTATAAAGCTGCGGAGCATCTCCAAGTGTGACAGAAATATAAACAAACATAACCAGATAGCTCACCTGGTGAGAGAAAACAAAAATCGATCGCTGGTCTGAAAATCTTGGCAGTGAGTATTAACCACGAAAATATTGACAGGAAGATGGTCAGAGATATTCCCGAAGATATCTGTTACCGTACAGCTATTGTTATAACATCAGCAGTGCTTTCTCTTTTCAGCTCTTCCTCTATTGAGCTTTCGGATGAAAAAGAAAGGGTCAAATTCTTGGATTGCACCATAGGCAGCAGCTCCTCCTGGAATGTAAGTATAAAACGACTAAGACAACCATATCACTTTTTGAAAAACCGGAGATAGAAATGCTAAGTTTTTTTGTCCACAAACATGTAAAGCTCTAAAAAAAAGAAAAGGAGAATTTTAAAACAGGGAAAACCTTTGCTAATTGAATAAACGATTTCTCCCATGCAACTGCCCTGGCGTTCTCATTGCTTGAATCACCAACAGCATTGTTAACTGGATATGTTACAACAAGCGCAGTAGCCTGAAATTACATTTCCATTTTTAAGGTCAGAATAACAACCAAAAGGTGTGAGTTCCGCAACCATTACCTCCGAATAGGTATTCCCCGAAAATCCTCCCAACACTGCACTAGGATCAACAGGCGCCTGAAAAGCGCTCAAACACGTCTCTGATGATGTGTAATGCTGGAGGTTGAAAAGAAAGAGATTAAAAAAACAGTATTCAATCAGTAATCCAGAGCAAAGACGTTCAACAGTGTAATTACGAAGTGAATGACTCCAATCCCCCTTCTTTGACAAAAATTGGCTATGTGCTAGATACTGAACTAAAATCAAACCTGGAAACAATACTCAGCATGCTCGACTCCTCCATATTCATCAAAAGTTCCAGAATCCATCTTAAAATACTGAAAATGTAATTCAAAAAATAGATATCAGAGGAGAAGCGATTCCGTGTGCAAAACGAATTTGGTTGATTAAGAAGAAGAGAAAAACACAAGGAGGTAGTCTATGTATCTAAACAATGGCAAGTTACACAAATTTTAAAACTGTTGAGAATTCCACGAGCTAGGAAGTTCCAAACCTGTAGAATACTCTGAGTGGCGCAATCCTCTCCCAATGGCTTCAAGCAAATGTCAGTCAGAGAGACCTCTGAACCTGAATAAGTTCCGCGAATTTGATCAACCTGTAACATTTGAAGGAAAAATATTAATTGAAACAGAAAAAAATAATCGGGCGACAATGATATAAAATGATGTAAAACTCACTGAGACCAACATTAAATGATTAGAAGGAATATTTTTATTACCTTCTCTTGTATGTCAAAAAGCAAAAGAATATTGTCTTCTGTCACAATACTAGGCGCCCTGCCACTTGTGTGATCAGGGACAGTGGCCAAGATAAGCTGTCATGCCACACAAAGAAATCGTGAGCAAAGGTTATATATATTACAAATTATAAATTATAATATAGGCAGATGACGCAAAATATAGAAAACTACCTGCTCGATTCGGTAGAACGGAGAAAGGTGGCTATCAAAGAACTTTTTCTCTTCTGCTGCTTTGCTTTCAGGACCCACCCACAGCTACAAAAAATAGAAATTCACGTGAATAATCATGCCAGTTTTGAAAGTGGCTTTACTGCTGAATCAATGTCAAAAAGACTTCATATAACTATGGTCCTGGAAGAGTTAATACATGCCTTTTCTGGCCGTGTTTCCACCTTAAAATGAAAGAGACCTGAACTGAGCGCAAGAACAATAGCCACCGACATGAAAAGAACGAGAGACGGATTTCTAGCAATCCATGACCCATATGTTCTGAGGCAAAAAATTGGAAACAATTAGATTTTCATCTCATAATCTTCTGGTTTTTCTTATCGTAGAGATACTATGTGGGCAAAATATATAAGCCAGAAGCAAAATCCTGGAGATTTACCTGTAAAATTTTGCCATGCATCTCTGAACAGGAGAAAGATGAGCATGTCTTTTCACCTTAGAAATAGAAGTCAAAAGATCAATTACCTCTTTCCTCTAAGATAATCAATCAACTAGAATCATCAAGGATAGTTCAGTATATAAGTGTGTATGCAAATATATTATGTATATCCTATATATGCAGACGCTGAAGAACTACAAGTTTTAGCCAACACATTAATATACCTTAACACCACGTGTGCTTTCCTTCAGTTCACTATTAACTTCGTCTCCTTCCCCAGGATGCAATAGTGGCTCTGAGCTACCCCCAGGCTGTGTTACATCTCTTCTTCGATTTAAAGCCACCCATCCAAAGAAGCAAGACACCAGCAAGATGTATACAAGTACCATTGACAACTCGATGCATCTAACCTGAATATATAAGATAATATAATCAAATCGAAGAGCATACCAACTCGTTAGTTTTCTCAAGCAACAATGTTTATTTCATAACCCACACCTTAAGAGGACCGATTCTAATTGAGCAAGACTCTTCATCACGTGGCGGCAGGGGCTCGGGGCTGGAGCAAGTGGGCGACGAAGGGCAATCACCACAAGAGCATCCAAGTGATGTGTCACCACATGAATAAGTAGACAGGTTCATTGGCACCATTGCAGACGACTCTGGGGTGCTTGGTTTGAAATTTATTGCATACGGTGAACCAGGGAAGCCAGGTGGTGCTTTCTGACCAATAAACGCAAACCATTCTGGAAAAGCAGGAGTAAAGATGAGATGCGGAGCTTTTGAAACAAGGATAAAACGTGTGTAAAAAGGCTTTTAAAGAGACTGCTGATCACCTCTAAAGTTTTGAGCACCACCACCAACAAAGTTTATAGCACGTGTGTTCATAGTTCCAAATTTCACCTCTTTACAGGACTCGTAGAGCCCTTCTCCAAACATATCCGTTATGTGATAGTCAATACCATCCACTGTCAAGTTTCCACTCACCTAGAATAAATCCCAAAAGTATGAACAATGCTAGTGTTGCTAACCATATAAACTTGTCTAAAGTAACCGTCAAAAGTTCAACTGATGAAGTGAATGGAAGCTAACCTCAGCAACAGAAGTGACATTGATGAACAGAGACTGATTGGGAGAGCAGGAGAGCTCGCAGAAGAGGTTTAAGAAGTTCCTTAAGCATGCAGGACAACCCACGAGAAACGGGACAGCCTAAAATAGAAAGCATCAAGGGAGAAGTAGTAAACGGCATGCTCTATTAGAATGATAGGAAGAGAAAATTATAGCAAGAAACAACAGGATGAGAAAACAAGAGAAGAAAAAGGGTGTCTCCTCGCAGGAACCATAGAGTTATCAAGAAAGTATGAAGAGTGGAAAAACTTGACTTGTGAGTGAAATCACAAATGAAAAAGTGTTTTTATCATTTTGCATAGTGACCCGTCTTTGTTCTCAAATAGAAAGCAAAGAAAGGTGTGACCTGTTGAACTTGAGACCTCAAGGTGTCAAATTGAGTCTCTGTACAGCAGACATTCCCGGTAATGGTTGGGCACAAACTTTGTATTTTGGCAGAAAAGAGTTCATGAGGCTGCAGAAAGGAATAAAACAAACAGTCAGAGTTGCAGAAGAAGAAGGAAGTGAGTGGGTTGCAAAGGCAGGCAGGTTTCTTTGAATACCTTAATGGATGGGGAAGCGTAAGGACAATTAAGGACTTTGCCGTCGCTGCGTTGTCCACAAATGTCATACATAGCGCAGTAATCATTCGAGTGTCTGCAAATTAAGAGTGGTTTAGGCAGAAAGCGAAGCAAATGTAAGGGAGAGAGAGAGAACAAGGCATTATTATTAATCAACCTAGAGTGGTGGGTGTTGAGTGCGTTTAGTGTTGAGCTCAGCATCTCTAAAGTTAAGATCACCTGCAAGCATTTCGGAAATGGCCGGAATATGGAGAAGAAGCATATTAGCAGCAATCACGATAACCGACATAAAGCACAGGCACAGATGTGAACAAATGGAAAACGGAAATGAATTGCCTGTAAAAGGAGAAGTGGTGCAAGAAGCTTCGCCATGTTTTGTGTCTCTGATCATTCGCCGGGAGAATTCGATTGCAAAGACCCTAAGATTTTTGATTTTTGATTTTGGATAAGAGGAGGAGCAAAGCAAAATTGGAACGCTACCTCGACGACGATGACGAGTCATTATGACTTTTGAGGTTGTTTGCTAGCCGTTTTAGTACTCTTTTGATAGAAATGCATGCCGTTTCTCTTTTCTCTTCCTTTTGTTGTCTCCCTCTTTCTCTCTCTCATCGTCTTCGTCTTCCTCTGTCTGTGGGTCTGATAAAATTCCTTGACTTGTTGGATTTCCTCCGATCGACCCAGAATCAGAATCAGCCGTCTCCGATCATTGCTTCCGTTGGTGAATTAAGGCGGATCGTGTTAAGGTGATGGAGGATGTATGGAAGTATTACCATCATCTGCTTAGTTACTCGGCTCCCGCGTGGGCAAGCTTCATGGCGGGAGCATTCTTGCTTCTCACTCTCTCCCTTTCCATGTATCTTGTCTTCGATCATCTTTCCACTTACAAGAACCCTGAGGTTCCTTTTCTCTTTATGTACCACTCTTTCTTTTCATCTTTCTTGTCTCAATCATTCATTGATTGATTTTCTGGTCTCTCTCTCTGTCTCTCAGGAGCAAATGTTTTTGATCGGAGTCATCCTCATGGTCCCTTGCTATTCCATTGAGTCCGTGAGTATCTTCTTTCAGTTTATTTTGTGGGGTTTATAAACCCTCTTCTCTCACTTCTATCATACCCACAGTACATTCATCTCTTACAAGCGTTGCTCATCTCATTTGTATTTCTCATAATTCTGACTTTGTTCCACTAAGATATGTGTGATCCTAACTGTCTTTGCTTTTAACAGTTTGCCTCTCTTGTCAAACCATCCATCAGCGTTGATTGTGGTATTCTTCGAGACTGCTATGAATCCTTTGCCATGTACTGTTTTGGTAGATACCTTGTTGCCTGCCTAGGTACCACTCCTTCCTATCTCATTTTCACTCTTTTGGTTCCTTTTCTCTTGCCCCTGAGAACAAAAAACTAGCTGATTTTATATTCTACCTTTGTCTTGCTTCCCATTATGGCTTCTGGGAATTTCAGTCTGTCTTTGTGCTATTAGTTTGAATCAACACCTATCAAGTTCGTATTGACACTAGTTTGGACGCTGTTGGTTATCTATTATACAATTTCTCCATGGCTATACGCTTATATGTCGCTATATTTGCTAAGTCATTTCGCTATTAGGTTCTGTATCTTGTAGCTACCTATGAAGTTGTAGGTGTTGTCAAGTCGTTGATGTTCATATTATGGTTCTTTTTGAAAGCGAGTATAGTCCACCAAGTGTGAAACATTTTCTTTTCCCCTTGTGATTTTGTTTGAGATTGATTCTCTTGTCATGCTAATTCTTAACATCTTTTATCAGGTGGAGAAGAAAGGACCATTGAGTTTATGGAAAGACAGGGGCGTAAGAGCTTTAAGACCCCACTTTTAGATCAAAATGAGGAAAAGGGAACAATAAAACACCCTTTTCCTATGAATCTTTTCCTAAAACCGTGGAGGCTCAGTCACTGGTTTTATCGAGTTGTTAAGTTTGGTATTGTTCAATATGTATGTTTCCCACAAATGTTTGATGCATTATCTAGTTTCCCTTTATCAAAAAGTCTCATCTTTGAGGAGGAAGTAAATTGTATCTCTCCTTTGGCAGATGATAATAAAGACTTTGACTGCCCTCACAGCTCTGATTCTTGAAGCATTTGGTGTGTACTGTGAAGGAGAGTTTAGATTGGGATGTGGGTACGTTGAGGCAATTTTGACAAGCACAGTGCTATAACAATGAAGAAACCCAAAGATTCATCCTTAAGAAACAAGAATCTGTCTCATCAATGATGGACTATGGTTTGGCATCTTACTCTTTTGCCTGTGTGTTTTTTTTGTAGGTATCCATATTTGGCAGTTGTTTTAAATTTTAGTCAGTCGTGGGCATTATACTGTCTGGTTCAGTTTTATGGTGCAACAAAGGATGAGCTTGCCCACATAAAGCCGCTGGCCAAATTTCTAACATTCAAGTCAATCGTGTTTCTAACGTGGTGGCAAGGTGTTGCCATTGCTCTTCTCTCCTCCCTTGGTTTGTTCAAAAGTTCCATTGCACAGAGCTTGCAGTTGAAGACTAGTGTGCAAGATTTCATCATTTGCATAGAGGTAGATGTCTGTAGCTACCAACATTCCTGAAAAAGAACTAAACATCATGTGTGATCTTTGTGTACTGAATGTTCACTGTTTGTTGTCGTTTCCTATGGAGTTCTATGCTTTTCCGTTTTGAAATGAATCAGGTTTTTTAACACTTGTGTTGGTCCAGTGCAGATGGGTATTGCTTCCGTTGTTCACCTGTATGTATTCCCAGCAAAACCTTACGGTCTAATGGGAGACCGCTTTACGGGATCTGTTTCAGTTCTCGGGGACTATGCATCTGTCGACTGTCCTATTGATCCAGATGAGATTAGGGACAGTGAGAGGCCAACAAAGGTCCGCCTTCCACATCCTGAGGTTGATATCAGAAGTGGTATGACCATCAAAGAAAGCATGAGAGATGTTTTCGTTGGTGGTGGTGAATATGTAAGTCTTCCAATTCTTCCATCAAAATAAATGATTATCTGGTGATTGTGACAGAAAAAAAAACAAATCTGATGAAGAGTTACTGATCACAAAGAGGCTGTATGTTGTAGATTGTTAAAGACGTGAGATTCACTGTGACTCAAGCAGTGGAGCCTATGGAGAAGGGCATCACAAAGTTCAATGAGAAACTGCACAAGATCTCCCAGAACATAAAGAAACACGACAAGGACAAGAGAAGAGTTAAGGACGACAGTTGCATGTCATCCTCATCTAGCCGGCGAGTGATTCGTGGAATTGATGATCCGCTTTTAAATGGGAGTTTTAGTGACAGCGGAGTTACAAGGACCAAGAAGCA
The DNA here is from genome assembly GCA_900406275.1 of Anastatica hierochuntica. Taxonomy (NCBI): domain Eukaryota; kingdom Viridiplantae; phylum Streptophyta; class Magnoliopsida; order Brassicales; family Brassicaceae; genus Anastatica; species Anastatica hierochuntica. The sequence continues at coordinate 41,856 of OVAN01000657.1, forward strand.
CCGGCGAAAATCAGGATACACAAGTGCGGAAAGCGGGGGAGAGAGCAGTAGTGATCAAACTTATAGTGGATTTGAAGTAAGGGGCCGTAGATGGATCACGAAAGATTAACTAAACACTCAGGGAGATTCTCATAAACATGGGAGAGAGAGACCAGTGCCTGTAGCTCTCAGTTTGTTCCACATTTTTTTCTCCTCAAAGCGCAGTGGTTTTGCAGGCAGGATGATCACCTAGAAGCTGTTAAATATTGAGTATATATGTACAGATTTGAAGATACATAACATAAATGAGCATATGATTTCTTATAACAGAAGAAGCGAAACCTTCATATCATGTTTGGTTTGTCTCAAAAACTAAATGATATCATATCATGATAAGCTAATCCAAATCAAGCAATTGCAAGAATATCAATGGCAGACAGGAACACAAGAGAGTTTAATAATTTTTATTGCAAGGTGCCTTAAATAGGCAATCAGATGAGGCGTCGGAGTTCCCCAGTGAGCAAGGCAAACTTGCGGTGCTGCGACAAGACAGAAGCAACTCTGGTCATCTGAATCCTTTCAGCCAGTGCCAGACTGCTGTTTCCTTTCTGTTGCAAGGCTGAATGGAAAACGTTCTGCAGCATCTGCAGAGGATCTCCATGACTCACTACCAAGATTGCGCACCTACACGTCATATATGCTACGTACAATCAGAAAACATCCCCTTTCCATTCAGTTAGGGCTGGCACAGGCAAGCAAAATGTAATAAATATATACGTTTGGAATTGTGCTTCCATGGATTCGATGGCAATGACAAGTCTGGAGACAACATCATCAGCACTTTCGCCTCCTTGAGGTCTCATGAAGGGATCTTTCTCATCAAGATCCCATATCTCTTGGTACTAAGGAAATCAGAAAACAAAGAAAAGACTTGAGAAGACATGTATGGGAGTGAGTCTAGTAGTTGTATTAATGGTAGCAGTAAAGAATTGGGACCTTGTCATGTGACTGGAGTTCAAATGAAGGTCCAAAATAGCGTTCTCGCAGAGATTCAATAACCTGAAGAGAAAATAAAAGTGGGGGAAGGAGAAGCATATGATGATGAGAGTGCAGAGAAATATGAGATGCAAAAGGCATATCCGAACCTTGCAGTGAGGAGGATGAAAAGGGATATTGAGGAAGTGGGCGACAACCCGAGCGGTGTGAGTGGTTCTAGAGAAGGGAGAGTAGCAAATGCGGACCTTGTCAAGAGGTATCTTACTTTCCTCGAGTTGCTGATACAGAGAGACAAAGTAATCGTGAAAAAAGACATAGTGAGGCTCTCAAAGGAAGGCAAAAGGTAGGTACCTGAAGGAAGGATTGGGCAGCGAGCTGAGCCTGAGCAACACCATCAGGAGCTAATTGGTAGTCGGAGAGCACCCCATTTTCCTATTCATCAATCAATCAAACAATCAAACAATGAAACAATAGGAAGGGAGGTGAGGGATTCATAATCAGAAATCAGAAATCAGAAATCAGAAACCATAGAAGAGACGATGAGGCCTCTCTCGTTTGGGATGCTCTTCCCATGGCGGAGGACCCAATATCTGTTCCCTACAAACGACCACGCCTCCCCCTCAGTATCCATCTCTCTCTCCCCCGCAATTCCACCTAACCTTTTTTCGCTTCCTCTCGTATATTTAACTAAAATATGTCCTTAATCTATAGTATTATTTAAAAGCATTTGTCCTACATATAGACATAAAACAGAGTTAACAAGAAAAGCTTCTGAGAAGAAGGCAATGAGACTCAACTAAAGAGACTTGAAGCCAGACTCTACATTAAATCTCATCAAAAGCTTTCATGGTTAGTATATGATGAGAAATGAGTAATATGATCGTCGCTGCCTCATATCACAAGTTTCCCAACTATTTTGATGGCTCTCACAAGTTGATTCAACGTCTCTTCTCATGTCAAGCTCCTTTCTTTTGTAACATAATTCAGCATTTGATTGTTAATGTACTGTTATTTCATAAGTTTGCAAAGGTTACAGACATAAAGAATGGTTTTACACATATAATATTTGTATATATATATTCCACTAGGCTCTGTTTTAATCAAGCAAATAATGAAAGCTTCTTAATCATTTTGCAGGAGAGTAATTTCACTTCCATATTTGGTCGTGGCATGGATCACAGCCTTCCTGAGCAATATCCGTTATCTGGACGCCCGCATCGTAGGTCTTCCCACCTTCCCAGTTGGCCGGAAGCACCCTCTGCGACCACACCATCTTGCCGTCGTAGCCTGCAGTCACCACGAACCTGAACTGCAAAGCTCCTGTTGGTACTTTGTCAGTCACCCACACGGCACCTCCTTGTCTTCTGCTCATGTAACCCCAATGGGAGGAGCCCACTTGGGCAATGTCGATGGCTACAACTTCCGTTTGGCCGCCTTGGTTCAAGATCTTGATGGCCAAGTAATCTGGATTCTTGCTTGATTCTTCCACTCTCACCTTCATCTTTTGGTTTCCGTAGTCGCAAGGAACTCTGTTTTCATTTATATTCAAATTTTTTATTGTTCTTGGGGAAGCATATAAAAGTAACAAAAAAAGGTTAATTCTTGAAACGAACCTCTGATATTCGATGTCAACGATGCCTTGTCGGAGAAGATCTCTGTCGGCGCCGACGACAGGCTTAGCCATGGCCCTGAAAGCTCTGGTGCTGAGGACAAGATCGGTTTGGTTGGTCTTATTGAGGTCAGTGACCATCACAGTGGTTCCTTTGGTGGAGCAGAGAGCAGGGTTGGTGCACCTGACCTGGAAGCAAGCACCGCAGCCAACGCCGTCTTTGTAGAGAGAAGGCACGGCGGCCGCAATGTGTCCGGCGAAGAAACCAGTAGCGAGAGAACCATAGGAACAAGCTCCAGCTGAAAACATAGAAAAGAAAGAGTTGGTAAGATAAGAAAGAAGAGAGAAAGATGTGGGAATAGAGTATAGAGTAGTAGTACATGAGAGAGCAGAGGCAGAGGAGAAGTAAGCGGCCTTAGAGCGGTGAAGACATCGGTCGCATGCGTCAACGGAAGAGGAGGAGAAGAGGAAGAGAGCTGCGAATAAGAAGAGAGAAGGGACATCCATTTTCTTGGTATTTTTACTCAGAGATGTTTGTTATGTAATGGATTTAAGAGAAGGAGAAAGCGATGATAGGAGAGGAGAAGAAGGAAGGTGAGCATATATATATATATATGAATAAAGGAGAAAGAAAGAGGAAGGGAGTGGGTGGCAGCTCAGCATCTCGACACACACACGTCATAGACCCATTGGGCAAAGAGAGAGAGAGAAGTAGGACGCGTTTATCTGACTCTTTTTTTGACTGTGATGACTTCTATGTTCAACTGAAAAGAGTTGAGACTTGTGCTGCTGCGTCTGCATTGCACCGACTTCTTTGCCTCACAGCTGTGCTCCTCCTCATGTCGGCCTCTTGTTTCTTTTTCTTTCTCCATTTTTATCTATTTACCAAAACATAATTAACACCACTTCATCACTCGATTCAAGTCCCACTCTAATTTTCCCCACTTCTTCTTTAACTTTTAACAACAAGTCAACTTTCTTACGAAATCTATCCCCCACATAGGCCTGCCGGTGATTATTTATGCACCATCTCTCTTAAGGCAACAAATGTTTATCTTCCACAATATATAATCCCAAGAATATTCTTAAACAAATACTATGCATCCTCTTTTGTTTGTTTCTTACCTAACCAATGCAAATATTTAATGAACAAGGACAGAACATTATTTAATGAATCTAAACAGAAGTTAAGAATACCATTTAATACTTAGAAAGTAACCGAAAAGGAGATTGATTGATTGCTTTGTGAAGGATAAGAACATATTCCATAAGTGTGTTGGATGTTACATTCCAAACCCAATTTCACCTTTCTTTCTTTCTTTATTTTTCTCCCCACCCCAACCCACTTTTCATAATCTTGCCTTTTGCTTCTACACGCATTTTTGGTACTAGTTGGTAAAGACAATGAAGAACTTGTCTTTAAATTTTTGTTTGGTTGGTAGAATAACCTAAAACGGATTACATTTTTCTTTCATCACAACTCATTTTTACTAACTAAGCACTCTACTCTACATGCTTTGATAAAAATTAGATGGAAGTGCATTTACTCTTCCTAATCCTTCTTAAATGATATGTTTGTGTGTGTTAAAATTGTTGATTGATATCTTCAATATCTCATGAGATTAGTAACGAAGAAACATCCATGTGAGAACTAGTCTGTCACATAAGGGCAGGGCATTGATTACAAACATGTGAAGATATCTTCAAACTCCTCCCCTATCAATCTTTTTCTTGTTTCGTTGTCGGGATGGGCTATACCAAAAATCTAAGATTACGATTTGTTTGGATTTCATACTTTAGTTATCAATGGGATTATTATGTAAAGGATAATAATGCACAATGTCAAACATAAAAACCATGCAAGCCCTATTCACACGTACGTTGATTATCTGAGAAAGCCCAACGTCTGATTTGGCCCATTTTCAAATCCAATTCCAATATTATTTTTTGTTGGGCTCTCCTTTGCCTTTCTTGGATAACGTGGACCGTCCACACCGACCATCCATTGGTCGGCTAAACGCAGAGTATTCTTTATATGTACGGACTATTAAAATATTAGGCTTTGCCGGCAACACCTTGGTTAAGCGTGAACCTACCTAGTGCTCTTAATTAACTTCTTGTCATTAAAATAAACACATCAGTGTACGTTGTTATGAGGTCGACCTACTATATAATTGGCTGCTATCTATGTGTCACTCATCAGTCCTCACAACTTGCTAACCGAAGTCTCATTTTAGTAACTCAAAACGTTAATCTTCTACTTGTTGAATAGATGGCGGATCATTCTCATTCTAGCGAGCGGCAACATGAATCCGAAGCCGCAGCATCCCAAGGCTGTGGAATGTTTGACTTCCTCAAGAAGAAACCCGAAGATGCACCTTCTCCCGACAATGCTGGTATGACCACTGAAAAGAAAGACGAGGAGAAGAAGCCTTCTCTCACTGAAAGACTCCACCTTTCTGACAGCTCTGTAAGATCTTAACCACATTTTCACTTGACAATATTAATTGTATGAGGAAGTTAAATAACACTTGTTGTTGGATGTTGTGGTGTGTATTTTTAGTCATCAAGCGATGAGGAAGCTGATGAAAACGGGGAGAAGAAGGAGAAGAAAAAGAAGCGTAAGGAGAAGAAGGCGTGTGCTCACAACAAGGAAGATGTTGAAGCTCAATGTGAAACAGGGGAGAAGAAGGGCATCATAGAGAAGATGAAGGAGAAGCTTCCTGCAGCTAAAGGTCATCATGACCAAGCCGACAAGCCTGAGCATGAGGAAGGGAAGGAGAAAGGGTTTATGGAGAAGATAAAGGAGAAGCTTCCTGCAGCTAAAGGTCATCATGACCAAGCCGAAAAACCTGAACATGAGGATGGGAAGGAGAAAGGTTTTATGGAGAAAATGAAGGAGAAGCTGCCAGGAAGTCACAATGAGAAGCCTGGACCTGAACTTGGTCATGAAAACGGGAAGGAGAAAGGGTTTATGGAGAAGATAATGGAGAAGCTTCCTGGTCATACCAAGCATGGCGACGATGATGAGAAGAAGAAGGAAACCTAGTTGATTAGACTTTGTTGTTGTTGTTAGTTTTTAAAGTTTAGCTTTCTTCAGCACTTGCTTCTTCATCTTCTTTGTATTATCCAGCTTTCCCTTTTTGAAAACTCTTTGAATCTTAAGTCATAAGTTTAAGTTGGGTGATAAGGGCCCAATAAAGGCCCGTTTAGTATCACGGAGAAAAAAGGTCAAAAGCACACACGGAGAGTCTATGTATGTAGTGAAGAGAGATATAAGAGAGAGAGAGTTTAAACTTAAAGAAATCACAGTCAGCCTCACGAGAAGAAAGAAGAAGAAGAAGACAGTCTGTGACTTTTGTGTTTCCAGCTGCCATATAGCTTCTTCTCCCTCTTGTCGTAGGTCCCATTTACTTCTTCACGCGTTAATGAAAATATTATTATCATTACTAAGAAATTAGTATTAGAAAAGCAATGAGTACGCAACGCCTTTCACTCCCAAATCCAAATTAAGAAATTTGTTGCGCCGCTAAGCTAAACCAACTCACCAAAATCTTATTCAACATGCATGTATTTACGCGTTTATTTGACCTCCTAGTTCCTTTTTGTCTCTTTCTCTATTAATCATCACCTCTTCTTTTTCTATTATAAGCGAGTAATAATTAATCATACACTAGTCTAATTTTGTGGACTACTGTCTAATGTTATTATTAACCACCTTCTTTTATTTTTTCTAACATAATGGTATGATATGAGAATGCAACCGACAGCAATATTTATCAAACATCGCCGGTTTAATTGTATAGTTGAATTAAATAATCACCTCCCAAAGTAAAGGCCAATTGTGTGGGGCCTTTATGTTACGTACACATTGAATACTACACGGAATTGCCTTGTTAAGCTTCACGTATTGGACTTTAAATACGTCTCCGAGTCATTGTTCGGTTACTACAACAAACTCCAAATCTCACATTATAAACTTTCTCTTCTTCCTCCTAATTAACTATTATAGGGCCATTACAATTATGGGATGGTTGCTAAACGGCGTTGTTTGTTTTATGGTGATAACAATGACCATAATTTCTTTTGTTCAAGGTGAAGACCCTTACCGTTTTTTCGACTGGAGAATCACTTACGGCAACATTTATCCACTTGGCATTCCTCAAAGGGTACATTTTCTTCATGTTTAATCAACAAAATGGCTTCTCGTGTCATGTGTTTAATTCGTTTGATCTTGCTTCGTATATATAAACTAAACTCGCATGCATGCATGCATGCATGTACGCAGGGAATCCTAATAAATGGAGAATTTCCTGGACCGGAGATTTACTCAGTCACCAATGACAATTTGGTTATCAATGTTCATAATGATCTCGATGAGCCCTTTCTCTTATCTTGGTATATATCCCTCGATCTACTTTCCTCTCTTCATTGCTACGTTTATTTATATACAAGATGTTCTTGCTAATATGCTTGGAACTATATATTATTAGACATGTCAAGTTTTCATGTTAACTATATAATATCAAATATCTAACAAAATAATTTTTTTAACAAAATGAAGGAACGGAGTACAATTGAGGAAGAACTCATACCAAGATGGAGTTTATGGTACGACTTGTCCAATCCCACCTGGCAAAAATTACACTTATACCATCCAAGTCAAAGACCAAATCGGTAGTTTCTACTACTTCCCTTCCCTCTCCCTTCACAAAGCTGCCGGTGGTTTTGGCGGCCTCCGTATCCTCAGCCGCCCTCGTATCCCCGTCCCTTTCCCTGAACCCGCGGGAGATTTCACATTTCTCATCGGCGATTGGTACTCCCGGCATGACCACAAGGTACATTTCTTTATTTCTCTAGCAGTGATCATGTTTTATTTATGTGACCAATGGCAAATACATAAATCAGTTAATTAATATTGCAACATTCAGACTTTGAAAACACTTTTGGATAGAGGACACAAGTTACCTCTGCCTGATGCGGTTTTGATCAACGGCCATGGAGTCAACTTTGCATCTTCTCTCACCGTCTCCAAAGGTTCATCTTAAAAGCTCCCAACTTAGATACGAATAAACAAGAAGAGAATTCTCTCATCCATCAATAATTTAACACTTTTGACGATATATAGGTAAAACGTATAGATTCAGAATATCGAACGTGGGGCTTCAACACTCCTTGAATTTCAAAATATCAGGCCATCACATGAAGTTGGTTGAGGTTGAGGGAACCCACACGGTCCAATCTATGTATACTTCACTTGACATTCACGTTGGTCAATCTTACTCTGTCCTAGTCACCATGGACCAACCTGAAAATGACTATTCCATCGTTGTAGCCACTAGATTTGCCCCTACCAGACTCCAAGTCGCTTCCACTCTCCACTACTCCAACTCCAAACAGAGACTCTCCTCTGCTTCTTCTATCCCGGTTGGACGGCCTGCCAATGAACTAGACTGGTCTATGAAGCAAGCTCAGTCAATTAGGACTAATTTGACTGCATCTGGACCAAGGCCCAATCCTCAGGGCTCGTACCATTATGGTCAAATCAAGATCTCGAGGACTTTAATACTGGAAAGCTCAGCGGCCCTTGTGAGGAGAAAGCAACGCTATGCCATAAACGGTGTATCGTTCGTGCATGGGGACACTCCGTTGAAGTTGGCAGACTACTTTAAGATAAGAGGCGTTTTCAAAGTTGGAAGTATCCCCGACAAGCCGAGAAGAGGAGGAGGAGGGATGAGGCTTGACACGGCAGTGATGGGAGTCCAGCACAGGGATTTCCTTGAGATAGTCTTTCAGAACCGCGAAAAGATCGTCCAGAGTTACCACCTCGATGGATACAACTTTTGGGTTGTCGGGTGAGAACAATATATATACATAGCTAAATCATATGAACTCTTAAAAATATAAATGTATGACCTTTGTGAGTTGTGCATATAGGATGGATAGAGGAACATGGTCCCAAGCGAGCAGAAGAGAGTATAATCTTAGGGATGCTGTTTCTCGCTCCACTACCCAAGTACGTATATATGTTTTATAGACACATCATCATCTTCAGATTTTGTAATAAAACAAGAAGATGAAAATGTTTTTATGGGATGGTGGTTGTAGGTATATCCAGAATCATGGACAGCAATATATGTGGCAATGGACAATGTGGGGATGTGGAATCTAAGGAGCGAGTTTTGGGCGAGGCAATACTTGGGTCAACAACTCTATCTCCGAGTTTACTCTCCTGTCCATTCTCTAAGAGACGAATATCTTTTGCCCAAGAATGCTATCTTGTGTGGTCGGGTCTCCAACATACACTGACCGATCACCATCACTCATTTGGTTCTATCAATCCTTGATTTAATTCTATTTGATAAAACAACCCCAAAGAGCCTCGGGTAGCTCCATTCTTTTGTACTCTTACAAACATAAATAATTGAAAGTAATGTTTGTCCTTCTCAAAATGTATTTCCTTTTAAAAGTTAGGCAAAGTATCACGAGTGCCCCTACCCACACACACAACACAACACAACACACTTAACTGACTTTCTGATGAAAAGGGGCTCTTAATCCCATTGTCGTCTCTCTTTCTCTCTAATCCCAAATCGACGATAACGACAGATCCGACGACGCGATGCTGTTCAGCGCCTCAGCCACTCCAAGTCTCTGTTTTATTCCGGACAAACCAAACCTCCCGATGACGAGACTCTCCGGCGCAGCAATCCGATCTTCATCCTCTTCCTCGTCCGCCTCCGACTTCGATCTCAGGAACTATTGGACCACTCTGGTCGGGGAGATCAACCAGAAGCTCCACGAGGCCATCCCGGTCAAATATCCTGCCCGGATCTACGAGGCTATGAGATACTCTGTTCTCGCACCGGGTGCCAAGCGTGCCCCTCCCGTAATGTGTGTCGCCGCCTGCGAGCTTGTCGGTGGCGACCGCCTCGCCGCTTTCCCCACCGCTTGCGCCCTGGAAATGGTTCGATCTCTCTGATTTGGATTTGAAATCCCACACTATTATGTGTATATCCAAATAGTAAGCCAAGATCTTTTGTTGATGAATGTAATGTTGGAATCATCAGGTCCACGCGGCTTCCTTGATCCACGACGACCTGCCCTGTATGGACGATGATCCTGTCCGGAGAGGAAAGCCATCGAACCACACAGTCTACGGCTCAGACATGGCAATCCTCGCCGGCGACGCCCTCTTCCCACTCGGCTTCCAGCACATTGTCTCCCACACTCCTCCGGAGCTTGTTCCCCAATCCGCCATCCTCCATGTAATCGCCGAGATCGCCCGCACCGTCGGATCCACGGGTATGGCGGCTGGGCAGTACGTGGACCTGGAAGGAGGCCCCTTTCCTGTTTCATTTGTTCAAGAGAAGAAATTCGGAGCCATGGGAGAATGCTCAGCCGCATGTGGAGGGCTCTTGGGCGGTGCGAAGGAGGAGGAGGTAGAGGCTTTGAGAAGGTACGGGAGAGCAGTTGGGATGCTGTATCGGGTGGTGGATGATATGGGAGACCACCGTGTTGATGATGATGATGATGATGAGAAGGAGAAGAAGAAGGAGAGGGCAATGGAAATGGCGGAGGAGCTAAGTGATAAGGCAAAGAAGGAACTGAGAATTTTTGACAAGTATGGAGACTCAGTTGTTCCTCTGTACAGCTTCGTTGACTACGCTGCTCATCCTCAAGATTTCCTCCTCCCTCTTCACCTCTGACTTTTCTAAATGGATATGGGCCTTTCTCTCTCTTTTCCAAATGGGCCTCTCTACCAAATGTGTTTACTCATTTGTTTAAACAAACTATGGAAACGACTTCTTTTTGAGTTGAGACTTCCTCTTTAGAAAATAAATTGGAGAAGGTGGCATTTTGATTATGTAATTTTCTAAAGTAGGACCAAAGCCCAAGTCTTATGTTTCTTTCTTTAAACTCTTTTTCCACTCTTACTCGGTGGACATCTTATCCAAACATATGAAATTTTATTTTATACATGCTCATTATCGCCCACTCACGTCCTATATACTCTCTTCTAGTTCTTTTTTTCGTGAAAAGAAAAGTTGAGCAGTCTTTTTCATGCGGTATGACCATTACACTTGTTGTATCATTAGAGGACTCTATCATTCCTGCTTGCGTACAAAACGTGTTTAATTGGACTAAATTATATGTTGTGCCAATGTCTATCTCTTGGTTTATAATCACCCCTTTTTATTATTGAAAACAATGCTTTTCATGACATTTAATTTGTATATCTACCTACCTAATGTTTCTAGAAATTTGACCCCTACTATCTTTATATCCACCTACTGAAAATTAGTGAATACCAACTTAAATCTTGCTCATAAGTTACTTATGAAATTAATTTGTTGTCCGAGAAAAAAGACTTATAATTCATTGACAGTGTCCTCTTAATTAGTTTGGCCGTTTCCATTAACATGATCCTTGAGCCACGGTGTGTGTGTGTGACAATTTGTCGTTAGGGTTTATGGTGGAAATAAATAAAGGATGTTTAAATATTGGCATTATTATTATTTTTGTCGTCAAATATTGGCATTAATTATTTGGTGATAACATTTTATAAGAGATCTGACATTGGGGCAAAGTGGTTGAATCTCATACTAATATATATCTTGGAACTCGATGAATGATATGAATAAAGAAAAATAGAGGCATGCAAGTATATATATAATCCCATATTTTGTTGTTGTTGTACATGTGTTCGTGGTATATAATAAACATGGGACGCAACGAAGCTGGTATTCACGTTAATTTAGTTGACCTAACATGCACAATGGTCAGAAATGTAGTAACTAATATATAAGGGTAAGGCTTATATAAGAGCAACTCCAATGGTAATACTACCATTGGAGTTCTTAAGTAAATTTT